>MDKH01221098.1:0-28943 GCA_005239495.1 Nicotiana undulata
TTAGAAAATCTGGTGTGATGTTGCAGGTTTTTGGTGTCTGGTGTTTTCTTCTCTGCGATCGCAACCCTTGCTCCGCGATCGCAGAGATCTGTCCAGGTCCTTTCCGCGATCGCATTCCTTCGACCGGCGATCGCATTGTGTGACGTCCTAGTGTTCCGCGATCGCAAACCTCTACCTGCGATCACATAGGGTCAGCTAAGCTATGCTCCGCGATCGCGACTCCTCTTCTGCGATCGCAGTAAGTTAGGACCAGACTCTCCGCGATCGCAGCCCTCTTCTTGCGATCGCGATGAATAAAATCGCCCAGTTAATTCCTTCGTCAAAAACAGAATACTATTACGGGATTATCACTTTTTCACCATCTTCTTCCTCTCCAAGACCCCATAGGCGATCCTCAAGCAAGTTTTCTTCCATAGCAACTTGGGTAAGTGATCCTAACTCTAATCTCTACCATTTTCCTTCATCAATCACTAGAATCTAGGGCTAAAAACATGGAATCAAAGTAGGAATTAGGGATTTTAGGTAGAGTAGGGTTTTTGGGATTTTTGGGTGATTCAACCCCAATTTGGGGTCGAATCTTAAAACAAATTGTATATTCTTAATCGTGGGGTTATGGGTGAACGGGTTTTGGTCCGAACCTCGAGTTTAGACCACGTGGGCCCGGGGTCGAATTTTGGAAATTTTGAAAGAAAGGTGGGAATTGTGTATTTAGGCTATGGGATGGTGTTATTGAGTTATTATTGATACACTTAAATTAATTATGCTTAGATATTGTGGTTCCGGAGTTGAATTCAAAAGGAAAAGCGGTCTTAGAGGGTTGATTGCTATATTTTGGACCCGAGGTAAGTGTCTTGCCTAACTTTGGTGAGGGAATAGGTATTATTTGCTATGTGCTAAGTGAAATATCATGTTCATTGCATAGGCGGGTGACGAGTACCTATGCAATGTGTGTCGAGCATGCCCGTGAGTCTATTTTGATAGAAAGTGCAGTATTCCTTCCATGTTTAATATATTATGAAATTGTCTTTACTGGTTAATCTATTATTGATTGGAAATATTGGCTATTGAGTTTGAGAAATGTTGATACGAATGGTAATACAAGTGTAGAGTACGTGATTGAGGTAATTGGTTATAGTTGAGACCCTTGCCGTTCATTTCTTGAGTTACCACTTGATGTCTCCCCTTGCTGGGTATTTCTGAATTGCTTAGTTCCACTATGCTGTATTCCTTGCCATTTATCTGTTATTGTTTGGTGAGGAAGAGTGTAAAGCACGAAGGGTGATGCCGTGCCATAATACTTGATTTCATTGCATAGTGAGGAAGAGTGTAAAAGCACGAAGGGTGATGCCGTGCCATGATTTTATTGATTATAAGCACGAAGGTAAATACCGTGCCATGATGTTATTTATTATACGCACGAAGGTAAATGCCGTGCCATGATTCATTGTACATTGCATTGTGAGGAAGAGAGTAAAAGCACGAAGGGTGATGCCGTGCCATTATATTTGATTGAATTGCATTGCGAGGAAGAGAGTAAAAGCACGAAGGGTGATGCCTTGCCATTGTTTATTTTTCCGACATTTATATTGTTTCGTTGTCGAATATGTTGGATTACTTCTATCTGTCGATGTGACTGTTTTATTCCACTTGTCCCCCTTTTTTTTTTGCTCCCGCATCCCCTACTTGCCTGTTTATCACCTGCCTTGTGTTATTTCCTGTTACCTGCTATAGAATAGGACAGGTTATCGTTAATGTCAAGTCTAGCCTCGTCACTACTTCGGCCGAGGTTAGGCTTGGCACTTACTCAGTACATGGGGTCGGTTGTACTGATACTACACTGCACTTCCTTGTGTTGTGCAGACCCTGCTACCGGACCCCGTGGAGCGTTCTGAGGGAGATACCTTCAGTCCACGTCAGAGCTTCGAGGTATACATTGGCGTTCGTGGATCCTGAGGCTCCTTTCTTTTACTGCTACATTGTCTTTTTCTTACTTCCAAGACAGTGTTGTATTTTCATTTCCAGACTTGTATTTACTATTCTAGTAGTTAGTCCGTGGGATTGTGACACCCCGGTTTTGGGATTGTTCGTTGTAGATGTCTTATCATTTCATTTTGAGTTTTTCTAAGATATTATTATTATCTCTCTGTTGTGAAACAATTGAAGGGATTTGGAAGGCTCAGTAAAGTTTTTTTGAGAGTTACTAGTGTGGGAAGTTTTACGTTATTTCATGTTTGTCATGTCTTTATTCTCCGCATTCTTAAAGTTTCGTTATTTTTATTAAGCAATGCTTACCGGATTTTGTTGGGAATTTGTTGAAAGTGACGAACTATCGTTTCGTTCAGCATTAAATGATTTTAAATTGCTATTGTAAGTTATACGTTGGCATGCCTAGCGGGTTCAACGTTAGGCGCAGTCACGGCCCAAAGGGTGGGAATTTGGGTCGTGACAAATGTAACCAGAGCAATAACATCAAAGTAATAAGAAACTTATGTTTATCAAGACACCTTTTTGTGTTAAGGTTAAGTTCGACCACGCGGGAATAACACCTATCGTCCCTCGACCACGATTTAGCAAAAGATTAGGTTCGACCACGCTCGAACAACACCCATCAGTCCTCGGCCATGATGTAATAAAAGGTTAGGTTCGACCACGCCCGAATAACAACTATCAATCCTCGATCATGATTTAATAAAAAGGTCAATTTCGACCACACTAGAAACAACACCTATCTGCCTACGGCTGCGATTTAATAAAAAGGCTAAGTTCGGCCACACTCGAACAACACCTATCGCCCCTCAACATAAAAAGTTAAGTTCGACCACACTCAAACAACACCTATCGGACATCGGCCGCAATTTAATAAAAGGTTAATTAAGTTCAACCATGCTCGAACAAACCCTATCAACCCGACTGCAATTTAATAAAAGGTAAAGTTCGAACCGTATCGAACAACACCTTTCAGCCCTTGGCCATGACCCGACAAAAGACCAAAATCAACCAAGTGCAAACAAGGCCTATCAGCCTAAGCTAAATAGAGAGGCATACTGACCTATGTAAACAAAGGTCATATAAGCCCAATAAATAGTCGTCAACAAGGCTACGACCAACTAGAAAATAACGACAATAGAAAGAGCAGAAGTTGTAAATAAGAAAACAACAAAAGACAAGTACACGAGTACAAAAACAAGTAACAGGCATGGAAAAATGTGTAGAAAACAACTTAAGCATCCATATACATAAATCTATTCATTACAAAGGCTCTTAAAAAGAAAGACAAAATACACAAAATAGTCAAAAGGAAAGACTATTGGCCCTCACTGTCACGGTCCTCTACGACCTCACCATCTCAGTCCCCGTGTCGCCATCTTCGCCCCGAGGATTAGTGATAGTTTATATGAGTCCACCATCTGTATAGAGACCTGGTCCTATATCAGTTCCCTCAGCGTTAAGTATTGAAACAGAATGTAAATGAGACACAAGATTTTTACGTGGAAAAATCCCAACTCAAGGGGATAAAAACCACGACCCACACTGGTAGGATTTCAACTTCACTAACTTGTAACTATACTATTACAATTCACTTTGTAATGACTCTATTACAAAGACTTCAATCTCACTAAGTTGTAATACACCTATCACAAACCATTTTGTCACTTACTAGTTACAAAGACTTTAACCTATGACTAACTCTAGTCACAACACAAACTCAGATGGTTTATGATTTTGAGTTTCCTAAAACAAAACTTCTAAGAAATCAAGGTAGGAGTTGCAATGAAGAACAAAACACAAGATTACAACTCAACTAAGGACACACGTAGACTCGTAGTGGAACCGGGCCGTAGTGGAGTTGTCTTCTTGTTCTTGACACACTTGAGACTTCAATGCTTGAGAGAATATTAGTAAATGCTCAAGTGAATATCTTGTAGGCTTACACCATGCTATTATACTTCAAAGACATCCCAATGATGATGTTTATTCTTAGTTGGTACACGCCTTTTCCCAATGGGGAGTGACTGCTGCACTGTTTCTGCACTGTAGGGTGCACAGTTGCAGGCAGTCATTTTCTGTAGTTGCTTTCCAACTGTAGAGTTGACTTGTAATTCTGTCAGGGAAACATAAAGGGATCGGGTCCCTAAACTGTTTCTTGTGAATCCCAAAGTACACTGCGCATATTACTTTGAGTTTGTTGCTGAATGAATGTACCATGTATGCATCAGGTCCTTTATATGGTTCTATAGAGAAAGTTTGTTAGATCATCAAAACATAAGACTAAGAGACCTTAAGCCCATCAATAAGCGATTTCATACCAGTCATCCTCCTGGTGTCGGTCCACACCCTCTTTCCCATCCTCCTCGTCAACCTAAGGCGTAGCGGGATCATATCCACAAACGAATCCAACTTTACGAGCCTTGACCCGAACATCCTCAAGGGAGCCTTAGGAATGGACCTCGTTGCGTTCAAGTCTCGAAATACATCTAAATGGGCCTCGGTTGGACCCATTCTTCATATAACTCCCGAGGTACATTAGGAAAATCAGAAGTGTTGGAAGAGGGCGGCCATGCAAGTAGTTAAGCCTTCTCGCCCTCTAAGCTGGTCTTCTTTAGCTCTCGCCGTTGACTGATCATTTTCCCGCTTGGCTCAAAGAGTCTTATTCTCCAACTCGAACATCTCTGTCTTTCTCCGGCGTCCAAACGAGAGAACTGCCTTCTCAGGTTCCTCTTATTTCTTTACGATCTCATTGTTGAGGGCCTCCAACTGAATCTGGCAGTCTTCTAGTTGCCCTTGCAATTCAACCATTCGAGCTTGAAGAACATTTCATTGGGCCTCTACGCCCCTACTAACCTCAAGTTCCTCTCCCCTACTCCACAACGTCCCCTCGAGGACGCTACACTTCTCGATGGATTGCACCGCCTCATCATCCCTCTTCTTCAGATCGTTCCCCAGGGCTTGTATGTCACCGTTTTTGCGAAACCGACTATGGAGATCTTGATACTTACCATGATACTCAAGGTATTTATCTTTAAGTTTTATGAATATCTCTTTAATCATCTTCTCTCTCTGGGCGCTCTCAATCTTCAAGATCACCGTCTTCAAACATTTTAAAAAAAAGTTAGAACAAAGAGAACCCTGAAAAACAGGAAAGAATGTCGAATCACAAACACTCACCCTAAGAGCAAGGGCATCAATTGTCCTCGACAAGGCACCGTTATCTATTTCCTTAAGGGTCGTACCCTCAACTTCGGAACAGAGAGGACCAAGGGCAGGGACTATCTCCACGGTGTTCACCAATAAGACACGATCCATAGGTATCAACATAGTCCTTATAGACCCCTACAACCTCATGTCGAGCCGAGTAAGCCTCTCTCCAATCATCCTCAAGTCGTGTGCATCAACATAGGAACTTGATTCATCGCCCTTTTCAACGATGCTTTTTCCCCTTCCATCGGCAGACAAAGAGGTACTAACGGCTGTCCGAGAGGTCGAAGCCTCCTCTCGCCCTGAAGGTTCAAGAACGTCGGCAGTCGTCGCCTCAATCTCCATCCCTTTATAATGAAAATATACGTTTACGTCGTCTTCCGCCAACCTCGAAGCCTCGAGACCCAATTCAACATCGTCTTCCACAAGAATCACCGTCGTCTAGCACAATGAGAAGTCCTCTTCTGCCATACCAACGACTAAGGAAACTCCGACACCCGCATCCCCATACCCCCCCTTTTGAGGTTGGAGATCTCCATAACTGAGCAAAAGCTCATCATCATTGTCATTGAGAGAGTATAGAGGAGGAGAAAAAATCACAACGGCTGAAGCGGAGGCGAAAGCGGAAGCGACAACGGGTGGAATGAGAATAGAGACATGATCGGTTGTAGCCGAAGTAGGGGCGGAGATCGAATATATAGTGGCCTTCCTTTTCCGAAACGAGCGCGTAAGAGATCTCGACCTCCTCGTAAACCCCTTGGTCGAAGTTAAATAAAAAATGGAGAGGGAAAATCAGTAAAGGTAATAGACATGGGCAAAGAAATCACGACGTTAACGGTAGGGAGCAAGTTACCTACCGAGGGAAGAGACAACCTAAATCTCTAGGAAAAGCTCGACCAGTCGCGTATCCCTATCGTATGAGGAAGCATTTGTCTAACCTAATTGGCAATGTGGGTCACCATCTGAAGAGGTCGAGTAGTAGCTTCAGAAATGAGAAAGCTAATTAATCAACCCACAATAAGGAAAACAGTAGAAACAAAAAGGTGTGTAAACTAATGCGAACGCTTATGAGTAGGGTTCCAAGCTTCAGGGAAGCCCGAGGCATCGGACACTGCGTCTTCGATCCTGACAAAGAAATAGTCAAGCCAGAAATGCCGACTAGCTTTGTCGTCCATCCTCACCACCATACATTTTTACTGCGGTGGCGAAGATTCAGCAAAGTCCCTTGATAGAAACGAGAGGCGAAAAGATGGATACAATGATGTACTATTATGTCGACATATCGGCCAATTCGACGAACTTTTTCAACATCATGACCACCTTAAAAATATAAGGGGTGAGCTGCGCCAGGCATATATATTATAGTATCAACATAACTCTTCTATCAACGGCGGCAAAGGGAACGCATATCCAATTAAGAACAAATATGCGTAAATGGCATAAAAACCGGGACGGTGAACCCGAACCTCGTTGTCGCCCCCAGGGATCAAATCCACAAAGTTTAGATAGCACAAAGTAAAATATATCCTTACTATAAGACGTGGCCAATTGATAATGCAAATGCTACTTTAAAGATTTTTGGGGTGTTACAACACCAAACTCTAGGAATAGATTAAAAAAGTAAAAATTAAACTTCAAATGTGAGCTCTTTTTAAATCATTTTTTTCATAATTGTCAATTAATCTAACAATCGAAGTTATTACTACTAAATATTTGATGGAAATAGAATGTATCGCTATTTGAAAAAAATTAAATATTATTTTAAGTGTTTTAAAGCTATTTTGTAGTGTTTGAATAAAGTAAAAAAGTACTTTTAAAGATTTGTTTTTAAGTTAAAATGACCAAAACAAGTCAAAATACCTTTAAAGTCATTTTGTAGTGTTTGGATAAGTAAAAAAATACTTATTTTTAAGCTAAAATGACAAAAATAAACCAAAAATCAAAAGCTAAAATTTTTAACTTATAATTTTTGGCTTAAAAGTCCTTTAAAACAAGGCCATCCAAACGGAGCAGGTAAAGATAAAAATATAAGGACTACTTCGAGCCCGAGTTGTCTTCAAACAGGTTCGAAGCGGGTCAATCTGTCGGATCTGTAAACCCGACCGACCCTCCTCAGGCCCATAATATTTTCATCGCAGCAAGGGAATCTCGGTGTCTGTGAAGTTTCAGAATTCAGAGAACGAAGAAGAAGAGAATGGCGTCGGTGGTGAGGGGCATTTTCAAGTCAATCAGGGAAAAGGGCGTCAGGAATTTTCTCAGGGAGGTCCGCGAAGAAGGATACCTGTTAGTTCTCTACCGTTTATTCATCTAACCTCATTTTGATCTTTGCCGTAAATGGCAAGTCTGATATGCATCTTTATCTATTTGATTCCCTAAACTTAATCTAAATCGACTATTTGTGCTGATTATTTCCATTTAATTTCCTAGTGTAAGCTCAAACTTGAGAATTAGAGGGTAAAAGAATTATTGTTCTTTCTAGATTTGAAATCTCTATCGTTCTATTGTTTGGTTTTGTAATTTTGTTGAAAATGATTTCTTTTGGATTTGCATTGTCAAGAACAATAAGATAACATTGAAATAAAATCAGTAATCCTATTGAATTGTCTGAAGTCTAAACATTTTTTTTAATCCCGTTAAATGAGGCAACTTTCGTTAAACTGTATCCAAAAGATGCTAAAAGCCACCTTCAGGTCAATGTAACCCCGAAAATGACTAGGATTTTTGCAAACAAGGCAAGATGTACACCACATACAAATGTTCGCCCCCAGTGACCGGCAACACAAAAGCTGTTTTAACCCTAAATAGTTTCCAAAAGGGTGGAGATGGCGGTGGACCATCAGAATTTGACAACCAATACCACTCTGATGATACTCCAGTTGTTACCCTTTCAACCGGATGGTACAGTGGAGGAGATAGGTGCCTTAACTATATCACTGTATGTGCTAATAGCAAGAGTGTGAAGGCTAAAGTTCTAGATGAGTGTGACTCTACTGCGGGATGTGATGACGAACACGATTATCAGCCTCCATGCCCGAATAATGACCTGGAGGTGGCTTTTAGCTCCAGTACAATGTTTAAATGGTCTGAAAAAACGATTATAGAATATGATTCTGGTAAAATGCTGTGGTGTTTTTCATTCGTCATTATTGTGCATAATGACATGTGATAAAGTTATTATAGTATATTTCCAGAAAACCTCTGATCTTTATGGGAGCTTTTCTTTTTGGTGAATACAATCAATTTTCGATTGAGGTGCAGTTGTTGTGATTTTAACCAGCTTAAACTTATTTAGCTCTGCCCTTTAATCGATCGAAGTAAATTGGATATTATGAGCGATTGTAGACTTCCGGTATTTTGGGGCATTAACTTTTTATGTGTTCTTGGTACCGTTCATTTCGTTTATTTGCTTTTCTATCATAATATATGGGAAGGGGAGCCTTAGCGTAACTGATAAAGTTGCTGCCATGTGACCAGGAGGTCACGGGTTCAAGCCATGGAAACAACCTCTTGCAGAAATGTAGGGTAAGACTGTGCAAAATAGACCCTTGTGGTCCAGACCTTCCCGGACCCCGCGCATAGCGGGTGCTTAGTGCACCGGGCTGCCCTTTTTATCATAATATCAGGAAATTTACTTGCTTTTTGCTCCATCACCGTTGTTACCAGTTAAAAACATTTATGTTTCTTGTTTTTGTGTGGTATTCATTACTCTCAGCTAACTATATCTTCCATCTTTGCATGTACCAGGAACTGTCTTACTGATGGAAATCTTTTGTAAGTACCTTTATAGCTCTCTTTCTAATGAAGTACTTTAAAAAATTGAGCTACTTTTGGTGGGGATACCAGCCTTGAAATGATGAATGCATAACTGAATCGTTCATTTGTCAATGAGGGTAAAGTTTGGGGGGGGGGGGGTATGGCTTTTTCATCTTTATGATATTGTTCAATACTTGTTGGAGTTCTGGCCTCGTATCTAAACTATTCAGTGGTCTACAGTGTTGTTTGCTGTGCTTGTTACCATCTAGACTAGTGATTATTGGTTGAGCAAATGAACAAAGCTGTTCATTCCATTTATTTGTTGTTTGGTTGCCTTGAGCTAAAAAGATGACAGCACGGGATATGGACCATGGATTTTTCCTTTAAGATTCGTGGTTGTTGTGGAGTGATGGGCCGACGTGACCTCTTTGTTTGGTCTATTTCTTTAGCTGCTTTCGTAGGGTGGTTTAGCACTTTTAGATTCTCTCCTATTGTTGCGAAGTTCTTCCGTAGTACTCGTTGACATACTGGACTTTCTCCTCCTCTGGCTGTGGCGTTACCTTCTGTGGGGTTTTCCACTTAAATCTTGGTGTGGTTTAAATTAGTTTTTTATGTTGTTTGTTGCGTTCATTTGCTTACATTATCTTAAAATGTTTTTTTTGGGGGGGGGGGGGGGGGGGCAAGGATAGGGGAGTCATTAGTAACTAATAAAACCTTAAAGTTAGATATGTCCAGGCTTTTATGTGTATAGATAAATTGGCACTCTCATCTCCCCTAGCAACGTGTTATATTGAGGTGAATAGGAACTCAACGGCCAAATACTTTTACATGCACAAAACTTCTTACCTTGACGGGCAAAGAGGCATTACTGGCCCTTTTCCCTGTCTAATCTCGTTAAGTTTTCGATCTTGGGCCTAAAAGTCAGTATAGCCAGCGATTGAGATTGAGTATTGAATATAGTAGAACTTAGGAAGAAAGTAAAATCAAGAAAGTGATAGCTTAGCTCTACTACTTGAATACCTATAAGTTATTACCTATCTGTAGGGCAATTGCTAGATTACCATGTCAAGGTTTTTGCGTGCTTTGAGTTTTAAATTTGTAACCCTTAAAGTATGGTCAGCGATTGACTGTAGTAGAACTGAGGAAGAAAATGATGTTTTTAAAATGTGAAGTTTACTAGAGTACCTTTAAGTTTCTACTTCGCTGAGCTGTAGGGTAATTGCAACATTATGATGTCAAGGCTTTTGCTGATACTGTATAGACCAGGTGGCTTGCGCCTGATAGACACAACAACAAGAAGTCTTGATAGTGAATTAGACTTTTCAGCAGCGAAGTCTTGTTTTTACTTGGCTCTCCTACAATTGATGATCACATGTCTCAAAGTGCGCAATGTATTATAAGAGACTTTTGTGATAAGTGAGTAAAATTTATTAATCTGGTTAGTACCAAGTAGGTACTGGATAGATACAAAAGTGTTTGAAGGAATCATGGACTTCACATGCTAAATGAGACCATGAAATACAGCTTATATTCTGTTTACATCCTTTCTATGCTAAAGGTACAAATGCTGAAGACATTTAACTTTTCAAAAGGTAAGGATAAATTCTCATCCTCAAAGCACCTATGGTTTCTCTCTATCCACACTGTCCAAGATATACATGATGGGGTATTTTTTTCATTTCTCCTTCAGCTCCTTCCTGATAATCTGTCCATTCCAACTGGTCATTGTGTCCTTCAAGTATAGGAAATTATCTACCTTTAATTGGTTTTTCATCACTAGTTGAAAGTTTTCTGTAGTTATGCCCTCAAGACTTTAAGCTAGTGGTAAGAGCGCAACAATTGGCGTGTGGGTTAGGCGCATGTCACGAGTTCGAACTCTACTGTAGACAAAAACCTGGTACTTAAGTGGAGAATGATAGATGGGCGGGCCCAGTATCAATCAAGATTCAAACTGTGTGCCAATGGGCCCTTGGGGATTTCTTGGTTATAAAAAAGATAATTCTGAAGTTCTATGGTGGCTGAACTAGATGACCTCCTTAGTCCTTGTGGCTGAACTAGATGCTCTCCTTAGTCCTTAGTATGTAACTATTAGACAATTGGTCCATTTCTTGGATGAAATGGGGTGGAGTTAGAGCTGTTTATTGGTTAGAAGTTATTAGACAAGACAGATTTAAGGGGAATGTGACTTCATTTTGGTTATCGTCTGAGTTTTTAGTACTACTACTTCTCGTTATTCTCTATTTTTAGCTTGCTTATGTCATGATCATGCCAAGCAGGTCTACTTTTTGATTTCTCCCAGCTTCTTGTCTGGGGTTGACTTCTTTGTTGAGGTTAATATTTTTAGGAAATCTGGATAGCTAACTCTGTTATGAAAGAAGTCCTACAAAGTCCTTTGGTGTTGTATGTGTAAATCTTGGAAATTATTTTCTTGTTATCATAACCAACAATAATGATACTCTCTTTCTCGACCTTAAATTTTCTCCCAGATGCTAAGGTTTCAAGCCCTGAAGAAAATTTGCTTTGGTAGAAATGTGCTGTAACTTGAGATGTTCAACATAGAACAGCAAAACTCATATTCTTGTAATTGACTGAAAGTTTGAATTGGCTAGGTTCCCTCTTTGGTTTAAATGTTAAGAGTTTTTTTTCATCTTGTTGCTTTCATGCTTTCAAAGCGGTATATTACATGCCTGTGTAAGAGTTCATTTGAAATGATTTGTTGTGTTCTTTTGTCGTTTAAAAAATAACTTTCTGAAAAGAAAAAAAATACATGTCTAAGACTCTGAGTAAGACAATATTTTCTCTGTGAGGTATCAGTGAGACAATATTGATAGACCTTGCCACCCCTCTTTCTCATTAAAGTTATTCCTTAAATTTGCATCTAAGATAGTATTTGTTATTGTTTTCTTGTTTCTTCTTTCTTGTTGGTTCAGGCAAACCAAGATCCACAACATAGGGGCAACACTTGTTGGTGTGGATAAATTTGGTAACAAATACTATGAGAGGCTAGAAGACGAGCAATATGGTTGGTACAGCTGCTTCCTGCTTTCCTATGTCTGAATCAGTTAGCCTCTTACATCTCACTTGTTGTTATCTTGTTCAATGAGAGTGCCTGCAGAATACATAGTCAAATTTACGGGTTCCCTTAAGTATCATTTAAAAGTTGAGGGTTGTGGCATTTGTGTTGTAATATCTTATGCTCCCCTTTTCCCTTAAGACGATCAGAGGAAAGGCTTTATGTGGCCACATATAAGAATAGTTATATATTCCCCTTGTTCTAGGTAAAAAAGCAAAGACTTCTTGCACTTTATTCACTGAGTAGTTTTTGCCGGCTGCTTGCATTATCCACAAGCAAGAGTTGCTACTTTGTCCAGACAATACTTCAAGGTAACAGAACTTAGTGCGGTTCAAATAATCTGCTTCGGCACGTATATTCTAGTGATCTTTCTTGGTAGAGGATGTTAACTTTACTGGAGGCTTGTTTTTCACCGTGTGAAATAATAGTTTTCACCTATAAGAGCTTTACATGCTCTTATAGGTGGTTTTTGGAAGCCTGCAAATACATTTTCATATTCTAGAGATATGTTAATCTTGTTTAAGTAACTAACTGCATAACCTTAAGAGTAAAAGTTTGGAGTCTCATCGCCCTTAGAGCCCGTTTGGACATAAAAAAAATTCTCCTTTTTTCCAAAAAAAATTCACTTTTTCCTGAAATCAGCGTTTGTTTATAAAATTTCCAATTTTCATTTGAAAATGCATTTTGGAAATTTTTGAAAATTTGAAAAACTCCAAAAAGTTTTTCAAAATTTTCGCTCAAGTTACTCACAAAACTTCAAAAACAACCCAAACTGAAATTTATGTCCAATCACACTCTAAATTTCAAATACCATTATCACTTGAAAAAGTTTTTTCGCCATTTTTTGGAATTTTACAATTCTTATGTCCAAATGCCAACTTAATCCCCGTGTATGTGCAGGGAATAGTTCCTCTGCCCACATTTGAGAGACCTTTGACCTCAGTGATTTTTTTTATTTTGTATTTATGATTGCTTAAGTAAACATCTTTTTGTAACATGATTATACAGGAAGACACCGGTGGGTGGAGTATGCACAGAAGGATCGTTATAACGCCTCACAAGTTCCAGCAGAGTGGCATGGCTGGCTCCATTACATCACTGATCACACCGGAGATGAAGTAAGTCCTTACAACTTCTCTTTGATGCGTACCACACCATTCCAGAATTCTTATAGTACATGCCATGCAGCTGCTATTGCTGAAACCAAAGAGGTACGGACTTGAGCACAAGGAGAACTTCTCTGGTGAAGGTGATGCATACATATATCACTCCAAGGGACACGCTTTAAATCCTGGACAAAGAGACTGGACTAGGTACCAAACTTGGCAACCCGCTAAGAAGGAATAAGTTCTGATTTCTTCAAGAAAAGCAACTTCTACAGCAGCTGGAGAGTGATATGGATATTCTGCCATGCTTCATTAATAAAAAGCCCTTGTACTGAACCTATGGTTATAAGCGCTTGTGTGCCATCAAATTTCAGGTTGATACACTTGCTATAAAATTTTCTTATCTTGGATATGGTGTTAGGTGTTGAATTGGATCCACATACTTCATTCCTTCACTGGCTTAAAGTATCTGATGGTTTTCAGACTCTACATATACTTTTCAATCTTGGTTTCAGACTTTAGATTTACTTACAATGATTTTCACCAATTAAATCCAAAGAAACATTTTGATTACCTTTTTGCAAGTAGCCCATGGATAAGCACGAGTGTTTCTGACATACACACTACAAAGCAAATCTAAAATACGTAGAAAGTGGAAGATAACCGAGAGTGAATTCACATGGAACAGGGAGGTTGAAGTCTTGAGAAGCATACGAGACCTTGATTGTAATTTGCAATTGCAATTGCAATTGCGGCATTAAACCTATCAGTACCAGTAAAAGAAGCATCATCTTCTCTCTTTTGGACAAGCATGCCACTGGGTCTCGTTACGCTTTCATTCCCAAATATAGATAAAAAGAACAAAAAAATTCCCTTAGCCACATTCACTTCATTTTGAGTAGTTTTGCCTTGATCCCTTCTTGTCTTGATTTACATTATAGCACAAAGTTGCATAGATAATACAATAGCTATAAAACTTTTACCTTTCCTTCTACTTCGATGCATGACTTCCATTCTGTTTCAATAAAATTTAGCAAATATGTGTCGTAATTATTTATTCACTCAAAACATAAATCTTTTGGGTATTCTCACTTTATTTCTACAGTTGAGTATTTTTGAAATAATCAAATGATGTTAGATGCAGTTTCTTTCGATCCAAATAATAAAATAAGTAGCACTCGAAAGATATATTTATTATTATTAACTTGATTATTTCGGTTGCATATACAAGGTTTTATTTTTTTGTAATTACACATTTAATTCTCTTGATTATTGAAAAAAAGTTACGTTAGTGGTTGTGGTTGACATACCAAGTTCAAAGAAAAGTCTAATGCAATGGTGAGGGACAGAAGTTAATTAGTGCAAAGAGCAATGACAATTCGGGCATTACACGGAGAAGGATCTAAAAAACTGCCTTTGTTCAGTTCCCACATCGACGAAGGAAAATAGAGACAAGGAAGCTACGAACTATAAAAGCCCAAACGAGAGACGAATTAAAGCATACCTTTCTCGGCCTTTTGGCTAAGATCAAGTGTAGTATCTGTTCTTATCAGTTTAATATCTGATATGTGGGCCATCGGCTCACACGATATTAACTCAATTTTTTAAGGGGGAGAGTCCAATAAGGTAGCTTGCTATCTGGGCTCTCGAGCGTCGCCTATGCGTTGCACTACAGCATGGGCCTGGCGCACCCCACCAAATCAGTTTTAAGATTTATCAAATAGGACCCAGTGGCCCAGTTTGGATTTTGCATTATTAGACCTTTGCATTGAAACAATTCAAAGGTAAGCAAATACAGATTGATAGTATGCATACTATAGCGAACAATAATTAATAAGCTATAGCGAACAATTTGAGTTAAACAATGATTAACACCAATCATTCTTTGACACACTAGCTAAAAATATGTGCAGTTTTGTAAGAATTTGGGATATGTGCCATTGTTGACTGTATGTTTACATTTTCATTACAGTACTAATATCTGTCTATTTGTTAATTACTGACTATATACATTTCTTTGTTATTTAATTAGCGAAGTAATTTGTCTGTTTTAATTAAATAATAATATAGGTTCAACTAGGGATTTGGTGTTTAGCTTATAATCCAGTGACAGAAAGTCTATGCAGGCTACTCAATCTTTTTTAGTTCCTATAATATTTCACATAGAAGTTAGAACTCAGTTTTTCATTTGGAGAAGTTTTCCCACAATTCCAGATTTTACACGTTTCATAGATCTTCAGAAATCTATTTAGATATTAGCCTTATAATCTTTATTAGTTTTAGGACATAATACTACACGTTAAGAATCTACTTTTAAATTTGAACAAGTAAATATCATGTAATCCTATTACTTCTTAAAAATTTCTATTACTAATTTAATTTGAAAATATATTATAATTTAATTTCAGAATGTATTATATTGTCTAAATCCATTTAGAAAAATGAGAGCATATATTATTATAAAAGCATAAATATAATATTAATATATCAAAATAACCCTAAAATATTGAACGGAAGAACTCATAGAGAAAGGACATAACTGCAGTAACCTAATTTTTGTACTGCAATTTTCTGCGCTAATCTTTAATATTTAAGATTTTAAAATTAATAAAATTTTGTCTATTAAATTTTTATAAAAAATATTTAGAAAGATTTAATAAAATTAATTTTATAAGAATCCTTCGTATTGGCATTACATTGTACTCCAAATGTCCAATACGAAAAAAAAATATGGGTAATATTAAATGGACTGCATAAAGAGTTGGAATTGGGAAAAATATACCCCACGATAAGATATTTTTATATTATATTTGAACTATTTTCCTCAAATAATTTCTTAATCAATTATTCGTGTGATATTAAAAAAAATTCCAATTATTAAACAACAACAAAGAAAATACTTAAGAATATAAATGTGTGAGAAAAGAGAAAAAATGATTGGTAGGAGTCAATACTACTAATGATTCCACAAACATAAAGATCTAAAAGTGAAATGTAATATCAATCTTTTATTCTTTGAAAATAAAATTTATGATAGATAAAATTATAATTAAGATTAAATATTGAAACAAGAGATTAACTAATATTAAGATATGAACCAACATAGAATAAATTATTCTTTATGTTAAAACCAAATAATTAATTCATTTAATTAATTATTTAGCAAGATAATACAATTAAATTATTTTTTAAATTCTTCATATGAAAAAAAATCTTAGGGTATATAAAATTTTCCATAAAAAGAGCGTTAAAACACAAAGTAAAAAAGGTTAGTATATTATTAAGAATCAAAATGCTATACAAGTGTTTGGGTAAGCACAATCAAAGCTAAATCCTAACAAGAACAAGCTTTCAAAACTATATTATAAAGAGTCGACTCTGGTATAACGAGATTATTCTTTGTAGATGCTTCCGACATAATCGAAATAATATTCCTATGTCATGCATTACTTGCAAATATCATATCAAGAGGCATGACATTGTTAGTAATAATAGGAAGTGGTGTGCCAACAACGATTTTACTATGAGGCTACCCGCTTTAGATTTGCTATACCTCTTGAAACATATCATAGCAGAGCAATGGTGCTAAATTTATAAGAAAAGAAAAATTGATAAATGAGGTGAAGCACTTATGGCTAAGTGTCAAACGATCGAAATAATTGCCCAAAAAGTTCTAGAGACATATTGGATATTAATGAACTGTTTGGTGAAAAATTAATGGACTTGGAGGTGACTGTCAAGTACTATTAGTAATTCCAAAATCGAAAAAAACAGAGACTATAAAAGCTAGCTTGCCAAAATTATTCTTCTGGCTAAGGGTGTTCATAAAACCTCGAAAAATTGAACCAAACCAAAAACCGAACCAAACCGACCAAAAAAATCGATACATTTTAGGTTTGGTTTGGTTTTGGTTTTAATAAAAAAAATAACCGAAAAACCCGAACCAAACCGACTATAGAAGTATCTATTTAAATCTATTGTTACACATATATATATGTACATTCTTATATAAAGTTTTTAAAATGTTATGGTACATATTAGTCGTTTGTATTTTAAGTCTAGTTATTTGCTATTACAATAATCTAATTATTTTCCTTTACATTCTAGCTTAATTGGTAGTTTGCTTTTGTTAAGTACAAGAATTATTTCATGTTAAAAATAATCGACTTTTACTTGAGTACTTAAATTATTCATCACTATTTTATTCAATTATCATCAATATATCATGGTAAATGATAGATTTCTCAAAGAGCAGTTGTTTGATAGCGTAACGTTGAAAATGTAGTCATCGAAATATGTGTTTGGTAGTGTATATCTCATATTTAATAAAACCCCGATAAATAACCGAAAAGCCCGATAAAAATCGACAAAAACCGAATCGCTAAAAAAGCGAGTTAATTGGTTTGGTTTGGTTCCAACATTTTAAAAACCGACTTACTTGGTTTGATTTCTTTATAGGCAAAATCGATCCAAATCGAACCATGAACACCCCTACTTCTGGCCTCAAACGAAAAAGATTCAACTGACAAGAAATATAAAGTATGAACATATCCAATATTCAGTGTCTTCTTGCTTCGTGTTGGAAACGAATAAGAGCATCCAATAAAAGATGATTTGGTTATTCCTGAACACTTGGTTATCAATCCCAATGGTAATAGTAGTGCATTTAATAAGATAAATATTTCTATCAATATATTAAAATGTAATTTGTGCAAATCGCATGATAAAATTAAAAAGATATCTTAACTAACATAAATTAATATGTTGATCAACTAAATAAAATGTTGATTGCAAAATTTTATAGTAAAAATAAAATATTTTTCAGTTTTTGACTCAACAAAAAATAATACCAATAATTACTACCAAGAAAATAACTTAAATACTTCAATACCAAATGACGTTCTATCATACATGTTTATTGTCAAGATTCTTATTTCGTACGTATGTTAGTGTAACAGTATATATAATAAACTAAGTTAAACATTGATCTTCTATTGTATATAGGTTAATTTTAAAGAAAAATATACCTGTCATGCTACTAAAAAACTTAGATACACCGAATAACTTTGTAATTGCACATATATGATATATAAAAGTTTTGACAATAACATCATACACGCAAAAATTATCATACTGGTAAGGAATATCCTTTTTAAATTTGTGTTTGTTAGTATGTTTATGTTTTACAAAAATATAAATAAAGCATAAGGACAAACATCCTAAATATTAAACTATATTTATCGCAATATATTTTCTTGCACGAACAACTTATGTTGCACTTTTAAGAGGGATATCAAGATCAACAAGTGTTCTGGTTAGGGCAGAGCAACCAACACATTAGGAGGAAACATACAAAAAAAAAATTGTCCATAAAAAAGTGTTCGTTAAGATATCATCACATTATTACTTTTAAACTATAATATATAATTATCTAAGTAACAAGACAAAATTGATCATTTGTGTAAGTTTTGATTATATTCTTTCATTTTAAATTCATGTGTTATGTTAATATAATAATATTTTTCGGCGTTTAGATGATTGTTGTATTATTATACATAAAATTTCTATCATTAATTAGATTTTTATTATTCTTTTATATTAACTATCACGTGCCATTATTGACGTGCATAGATACTAGTTTAATAAATAACCTAAAGAAAAGAGAGGAAGAATTAAACAAAGAACGAAAGTGTTTCTTGATATGTTATTTATTCTTTTAAATTGTCCTTGGGCATTTTCTAAATTGTTTTTGTTTTTAAGAGAGAAGTCCACTATGTTCCATCTAACAATTTCAATTGTCTGCTAAGTTAGAATAGCAACGTTGCTCTCATATTGGCCGCTCCTTTGAAATTAGTCATCTGCCTTCTACTGCTTTCTAATTTCTATATACTATAATATTTGTATTTTCTTTCCTAATTATTCTCAATTCTTTCACCTAACCTTCCCAGAATATAAACCACTAAATAAGAAAAAAGAGTAAATACAGTCAGCTTGACATACTCTAAGCTGTAAGCTTAAATCTTCAAATTGGCCTACTCAAATGGCGACAGCCAGTGATCCAGAGCAGCCGATTGTCTCATTCATTGACAAGGTCGTTTATTCTTTGTATATGTTGCTAGTATATGTTTTTATTCATTGTTTGGGGAAAGTTTAGTGCAATTTTGCTGATTTTGAATTGGTGTAGGGTGAGATTAACAACGTGCGAGAGACACTTTTAAAAGGGGATCACCATCCTGAGAACTACTCAATACGTTCAGCAATACTTCCGTGAGTATCTACTAATTGAGTCCACTTTGTAATCCGAGTCATCAAATTTAAGCATGTGGTGCTGAAACTGAGCATAGTAGTCTCCATTTGTAATTCTCGAATTGCAAGTCAATTTCTTTGATTATTCAAATAATATGTGTAGCTTATACTATGGATTTTGGCTCAACAAGAATCCTCTATTAGGTTATCTTCACTATCTGTATAAAAGGAAATCTTCTCTTCAAAATTTAGTTTTGTTAAGTCATCCTTTGTTGTAATTCGGCATACTATGATATTGTTGGCAAGATAGATATCGGTCTTTATTCTCAGATATGAATTAATCAGATGATCCAAATGAAGAAAAGAAGCTCTGATGTATGTTAAGAAGAAAAAAGAAAGAAACTGTCTAGCTTCAAAGTGTTAGCTTTGGGTTACATTTACTGAAAACTGTACATGACTAGTTGCTTAAGGTTTAGCATTCCAGATTAAAAGGAAAAGAAAATTAGGATAGAAAAATATTATGTTGATTAGCTTAGTAGAGATACTTATTCTTTTCATCTTTTCCATCTGAATACATTATGATAAGTTGATGAGCAATTTCCAGATTTCTGTTCCCCGCCTTTGGAGGACTGCTTTATGGTTATGATATTGGAGCCACATCCTCTGCTACAATTTCCATAGAGGTATCTTCTTTCTTACGACCTAGTAAAGAGTCCTGTGCTTTGTTATAATTAAAAGAAAAAAGAAAAAAGCAAAAAGAAAAAAGAAGAAATCTAATTACCATGTTTCTAGCTCTCCTACACCTTTTATGTTCTCCTAGCTTTATTAGATGATGCATAAGACTCTTCATAAGAGGCTTTCTGGATTCTGGATTTACTTTGTAAAAGGAGAAGAGAACTGATTTTAGAGGAAACAGATGAAAGTTTCAGCGTTGGTTCTAGCAAGTAGGAAAAAGACTGAACTTGACAATTTTTATCTGTCTTTCCGGACCTATGCTTAGCCTTGAGGAGTCACCGGACCCCGTAAACTTTGGCTGAAATCTTGTATATGCGTGTGTATACCTTGAAAATGGTTAATTTAAATCACCCTGAACACTAGCCTTTAGGGGGCACTGGTGCCCTCGTCGCGTTAATCCTGGGTCTGCTTCTTCCAGTTATCCTGTTTCTATTTCCCAGCACATGGTAGTTTGTAATATGTTTTTAAGTTTATTTTCAATTGAGATCAGGCTTCGAACATCGTGTGTCTCCAGATCTTTGTTGTTGCAAAGATGTTGATAGTCATATAAATGCATCCACTTGAATTGCTTGCTTCTCTTCAACGGCAGCTATAGATATTTTCTACAGTTTCAAGTTAATCTGGAAAAGTCATCAAATGATTCTGATAGTGATCCTTTTAAATGCACCCAACTGTTCACGGTTCATAATATTTGCTTGTCACGTACGCATTGTTATTAGTTCTGGTATATAGAAGTTATGGCTTCTAATTGGTCACCTTGGGTATATTCTGCAGTTGGCTCAGTAATTAAAACGAACAACTTTTATCAAGTTAATGTTGCTTATATTCTGCAGTCAGCTACATTTAGTGGAATTTCTTGGTATGACTTGTCTTCTGTGCAACTTGGTCTCGTTGTAAGTATCTCCTTTTCTTGTAAATCTGCCTTCTTCTGTCAGAGCTTTGGAAAGATCTTATGTTTGCTGATTGTCACAGACTAGTGGCTCACTGTATGGTGCTTTAATTGGCTCAGCGGTTGCTTTCCAAATTGCTGACTGGCTTGGTTAGTTTTTCTATTGACCACAATTGGTGTCACATTTCAACTTGTGACTGGAACTATTTAATTAATTTGTAGGGAGAAGAAGGGAGTTGATTGTGTCTGCTTTGTTCTATTTTGTTGGAGCTCTGGTAACAGCATTTGCTCCTGTCTATGTTATTATGGTAATTGGGCGCTTGCTGTATGGTGTAGGAATTGGACTGGTAAGATACTGCAACGTCTTCAACCTTCTCTTTCCATTTCATTTATTCTACCAGGGGTTTTCGTGTTTTCACCTGTGAATTGAGATAGTGCGTTCTCAGCACGTGAGTCCTTCCACTTGTTTATATCTTCTTTAAAAGTTGTCCACTTGTTTACCATTTTCTTTATTCTCTCAGGTGTCTTTCTACTTTCGTTGCACTCTACCTGATGCTTTCACACACATGAACCTCTCACTTATATCGTTCTCCTTTATGAGTTGTCTCCTGATTAAACTCTTGAACACTGAAATGAACTCTTTTATCTTCCTTTCTTCTTCATGTTTGGTTTGACGAGGCAACAATTACACTAGGCCTTCAATGTCAAGTCATGAATTAAGGAGTAGTAACCGGAAAGTATTTCGGGAATCTACTTCTTATTAAAGACCCAACTTTCAAACTGTTGCTCCATTTTCTCCTTCTGTTCCATGGCAGGCAATGCATGCTGCTCCGATGTACATTGCTGAAACGGCTCCCAGCCAGATACGAGGACAGCTGATTTCTCTTAAGGAGTTTTTCATAGTTTTTGGGATGCTAGTAAGTACGACATACTTGCCTGGAAATTCTGGTTGGTCTATACGGCCATTAATGTAGAAGAAGTTGCACTTTGGATCTATAGGTATATTTCATGGTATTATTATTTGTTGTACTGGGATCTTTTCAATTGTGGAAAGCTGTCATTTGTAGGTTGGATATACAGTTGGAAGCCTTCTGATAGAAACTGTTGCTGGCTGGCGATATATGTATGGTGTTAGTGCCCCTTTAGCAGTTATTATGGGTATTGGAATGTGGTGGCTTCCTTCGTCTCCCAGGTGGATTCTTTTATGTGCTATACAGGGGAAGGGTGAGTTGCAGGGTTTAAGAGAGAAGGCCATATGTTGCTTGTGCCAGCTTAGGGGAGCAGCAATTGGTGATTCAGCACCTCGTCAAGTAGATGACATTCTGTCTGAGCTTTCGCAACTAAGCGAAGAAAAAGAGGCTACAATAGGTGAAATGTTTCAAGGAAAATGCTTGAAAGCCCTAACAATTGGTGCTGGACTAATCTTGTTTCAACAGGTAGCTATATATCTACCATTTTCATTCCACTTGCAATTATCTAACTGCGTGCTCACATCTTTTGCTTTTCGCATGACAGATTACTGGGCAACCAAGTGTCTTGTATTATGCTGCAAAAATTTTTCAGGTACACTTGCCAAATAGGTGAAGGTTGCTAAGTGCTAATGCGGTTCTTATATTACTTTCTCTTCTTTGTGCCATTCTAACTTATCATACAATCACAGGATGCAGGATTTTCTGCGGCAGCTGATGCTACAAGAGCTTCGATTTTCCTTGCGCTGTTGAAGGTGATTTCTTGAGGGAGATCGTTTTCTTTCTCTTTCTATTTTAACCTTGTTCTTACCTGGAAAAGAATGAAAAGACAAGATGTCCTCTCGGGTGGTAAAGGACACTGTTTTAAGTTATATTGTTTCTGGTAATGTCAGTTTGCAACTTCCTGTGGTGTTAAGTGGATAAAATACTTGTGGGTTTGCTCAGAACATCTTTGCAAAGTTGATGCTGTAACATTCATTGATGTAGAATTAATGATAATTGTTGTACTAGTCTGGCTTTCCCTTTTAGCTTGCTTCCTTTGTGGCTCTGTGCTACTTATCCTTTTTACGCTTATGGTATATTGCGGCTAGTTCACTTAACTTTTGCTACAGCATTAGAATGACCCTATGATTCCCTTTTTCTCACCATGTTCAGCTCATTATGACTGGAGTAGCAGTTGTAGTTATTGATAAGCTTGGGAGGAGGCCTCTGCTTCTTGGAGGTGTGTCTGGGATTGTAAGTACTACACCCTCTGTTTCATTTTGCATGTTTGACTGGTCAACTGAGTTTTTGATGTTAATTTGGCATGTGTATAGAGGTAGTAAAGTAGTAAATTAATGGTAACTGGTTTGAGAAAACATTACTTTATAGTTAAATGTATTGGAATTCTAGAAAGTAGTGAAACTTTGTATTAAATGATATTATCAATGGAATGTTGTCAAAGATTCTGGAGCATTTCAAAATGAAAAATGTAAATTGAAATGGAGTGAGTATTAATTATATTAGTTTATGATTTCAGAAGGCCTACCCAGGTGGATTTGACATGTTTAAACTAACATAACTTACTTCTAAAGAAGCAACTTCATGACAATCAATGTTAATTTTACTGAAGCTCCCCCTAATCATGTATTCTCCAGGCAATATCACTTTTCCTCCTGGGATCATATTACACTTACCTGGGAAATGTACCAGCTATGGCTGTTAGTGCTCTGCTACTGTATGTTGGCTGTTACCAGGTATTCAAGCTTTATTTCTTTTAATATTTGTGCTTGAAAGTGCTATAATAGATTTGTTTGAGTCCAACTTTTGGCTATACAGTGTGAATGACATCATGATTTTTGTACAAATTTTATTAGCTGCAGTAATTGTAGATATTTGTCTTCTTTTGAAGAGCAAGCAACAACCTTTGCTCATCTTTAACCTCACTGGTATAATGGAAATTATTTCTTTGGACGTTATGAATGTCCGTGACTTTTAAAATTCAGTGGACTGTGAAAATAGTCAAATCTTATTGGTAACTAGGGTTGGAACGGTTTGTTTTGAGAAGCTTCTTCCTATCATTGATCTTATACTAGCAGAGCTTATAAAAAGGAAAAAGTTAGGAGACCATTTTTTGAACACACCATCTTTTGCAGATCATGAAATTAGGCCATAGATCGGTAGAAGAAAAAAGTATGTGACAATTATTCACTGAGGTACTAGAAAGTACTTTTGTGATAAAGCGCAGGAGAAAAATATATTATTGATGTTAATTATAATACAATGAGCCTTATTTATGAATATACATAGTACATATCCTACTCCTATTCAATACAGGACTCGGTCTAATAACATATTAACTACATAACTATCTAACACTCCCCCTCAAGCCGGTGCATACAAATCATATGTATCGAGCTTGTTACATATGTAACTAATACAAGGACCAGTGAGGGACTTGGTGAAAATATCTGCAAGCTAATCATTCGACTTCACAAACTTTGTAGCAATGTCTCCAGAGAGTATCATTTCTCTGACGAAGTGACAGTCAATCTCAATGTGTTTATTTCTCTCATGGAACACCGAATTCGATGCAATATGAACGACAACTTGATAATCACACACAAGTTCCATCTGACTGATCTCACCAAATTTCAACTCCTGGAGTAATTGTTTGATCCAAACTAGCTCACATGTTGCCATAGCCATTGCTCGATATTCTGCTTGTACACTAGACCGAGCAACCACATTCTGTTTCTTGCTCTTCCAAGACACCAAATTACCTCCTACTAAAACACAATATCCAGACGTAGAACGTCTATCAGAAGGTGATCTTGCCCAATCGACATCTGAGTATCTAACGATTTGCTCATGGCCTCAATCCTCAAACAATAATCCTTTCTATGGAGCTGATTTTATATACCGAAGAATGCGGACAACCGCATCCGAATGACTATCACAGGTAGAATCCATAAATTGACTCACAACACTCACATGAAAGGAAATGTCAGGTCTAGTCACTATAAGGTAATTTAATTTACCAACCAGCTGCCTATATCTTGCAGGATCGCTAAGCGGCTCCCCTTGTCCCAGTAGAAGTTTAGAATTCGGATCCATATGAGTGTCAACATGCCTACAACATGTCATTCCTGTCTCCTGAAGAATGTCTAAAACATACTTCCATTGTGAGATCACTATACCTGAGCTAGACTGAGCGACCTCATTACCCAGAAAATACTTTAAATTTGCTCAGATCCTTAGTCTGAAAGTGCTGAAAGAGATGTTGCTTCAAAGATATAGGCG
The DNA here is from genome assembly GCA_005239495.1 of Nicotiana undulata. NCBI lineage: Eukaryota > Viridiplantae > Streptophyta > Magnoliopsida > Solanales > Solanaceae > Nicotiana > Nicotiana undulata. The sequence goes on from MDKH01221098.1 coordinate 25,249, forward strand.
GCTGGTTGGTAAATTAAATTACCTTATAGTGACTAGACCATAGAAAGATTTGAATGCAAAGATAGTCAGAATGTCGATAAAAACATTTGGGAAGGCCGCTAGACTCCCCCTGAGCAACAAAATCAGGTGGTTGCTCCATATAAACTTCATCCTCAAAGTCACCGTGAAGAAAAACATTCTTAATGTCTAACTGATAGAGAGGCCAATGACGAACAACAACCATGGATAGAAAAAGGTGGACCGATGCTATTTTAGCCATGAGCGAGAAAATATCACTATAGTCAAGCCAAAATATCTGAGTATACCCTTTGGCAACAAGACGAGCCTTAAGTCGATCATCTTGGTCATCTGGACCAACTTTGACTGCATACACCCAACGACAACCAACATTAGATTTACCTGAATTAAGAGGAACAAGCTCCCAAGTACCACTCGTATGTAAAGCAGACATCTCGTCAATCATAGCATGTCGCCATCCTGGATGAGACAATGCTTCACCTGTAGACTTAGGGATGGAAATAGAGGACAAAGATGATACAAACGCATAATGGGGTGATGATAGACGATGATAACTTAAACCGACATAATGGGGATTAGGATTAAGTGTGGACCGTATACCTTTTCGAAGTGCAAGCGGTGACTAGGAGAAGACAATCTGCTGTAGAAGTAGGGTCAGGTGCAGGACATGAATCAGTTAGGCCTGATGTTGCGCACGGACGACAATGATAAGTCAAGTGGTGTTCGGTGCTCCTGTGGCTGGAGATCTAGGAGGAGCAACACTAGATTCCTCAATGGTTGGTATGGGTAAGACTTCTAAGGCTGAGGATGTAGGGGGAGTTATAGATGGTGGAGCTGGAGCTAGAGTTGGAGTTGTAGGTGATGGAGTCGTGGAGGAAGGTGAAAGGGAAATAGTGAGTGAATCTCCAAAAGATGGAACTGGTAGCATCTCAGAAATGTCCAAGTGATTAGCTAAGCCTCTAAGTATGACTAAGTTCAAAGAAGGTAATATCAATAGACATAAGGCACCGCTTAAGGTCAGGTGAGTAGCATCAATACCCCTTTTGCGTTCTCGAGTAACCTAGAAATACACACTTAAGAGCACAATGAGCTAACTAATCTTTTCCTAGAGTAAGTTTATGAACAAAACATGTGCTCCCAAGGACATGAGGTGGAAGAGAGAACAAGGGTGAGTGAGGAAACAACACAGAGAATGGAACTTGATTCTGGATAGCTGAGGATGACATTCGATTAATAAGATAACAAGATGTGAGAACTGCATCCCCCAAAACGGAACATGAGATTGCATGAGTAAGGTAAGAGTCGTCTCAATGAGATGCCTATTCTTCCTTTCCGCTAACCCATTTTGTTAAGATATGAATGGACAAGATGTTTGATGAATGATCCCATGAGAGTTCATAAATTGCTGAAATGAAGAAGACAAATGCTCTGGGGCATTATCACCATGAAATGTGCTGATAGAAATCCCAAATTGATTTCATATTTCAGCGTGGAAGGTCTGAAAAATAGAAAACAACTCAGATCGATTTCTCATCAAGAATATCCAAGTGCACCTGGAATAATCATCAATGAAACTGACAAATTAGCGGAATCCCAAGGTAGAACCGGCTCGGCTAGGACCCCAAATATCTAGGTAGACTAAAATGAAATGTGACTCTGCTCAATAATCAATAAGCTGAGGAAAATGGGAGCGAGTATGATTACCGAGCTGACATGCCTCACAGTCTAGAGTAGACTAGTGAGATAAACCAAGTACCATTATGAAGTTTTGATAAACTGGGATGTCCTAACCGTTTATGTGATAAATATGGTGAATCAATAACATGACAAGTTGTTGAAGGAAGACAAGATATGAGTCCATGTGATTTAAAGGATAAGGTAATAAAGTCCATCTAACTCACGCCCGGTCCCAGTGATCTGCCCCGTACTGCGATCCTGTATAAAATCAAGGTCATCAAGATATAAAATAGAGCATTTGAGTGATGTGGCTAAGTGACTAGCGACTATGAGATTATAAAGACTACCGGGAACATAAAGAACTGAATCTAAAGGTAAGGAAGGAAGTGGACTTGCTTGACCTATTCCAGTTGCCATGGTTTGAGACCCGTTGGTCATTGTGATTGTTGGAAATGATTGAGCATATGAAATAATAGTGAAAAGAGATCTGGTACTAGAAATGTGATCAGATGCACCTGAATCAATGACTCAAGAGTCGGAAGAAGATTGGCAGACACAAGTAACGCGATTACCTATTTGAACAACATAAGCTATCTCTGAAAATGTCTGTTTACATGCTTTGTATTGAATGAACTCAATATAATCGGTAGAGAAACCATCCAACTATTCATAGTATTTGATCTCATTTCGCCACAATCAATTTTTCAAATTCTGGGCTAAAACTTGTATGGTTAATCAGAGCTTAACTTGGAGATTTCTTTTCCTTAGTTAGATGGAGTTGGGAAGGGAAAGATGCCTTCCAGAAACCAAGTTCTTAGCTTGAAATAGTGGAAATAAGTAACTCCCGTAGAAAAAATATATGGGAAAGCACAATTCACAACAACGGGGAAAACACTGTTCACTGGCGGAAAACAATGTTCCAGTGACTGAAAAATTCAAAAAATTATATGGGCAGAGTCGGGAAAAGAAGGCGACCACCGTAGAAGAAAACCTAAACTTGGAATATGCCGGAAAATATGCTCACGCGCCAACGCGTGAACAGAACTCGCCAGAAATTCTGGAGACCTTCCCGGCGCGTGGAGCGAGATGTGCCGAAGAGGGTGACTGGGGTGTGGTCGCCAGACTATGGTAGATCTAGTGGTGGTGTTGGTTTTCACACAACACCGTAAGATATGAAGGTTAACGCGAACAACCACTTAGTTCACCGAAAAATTGCATGGTGACTGAGTTTTTTACTACCGGATGTCGTTGGAATGACGCACAACGATCACCGATGCTCTGATACCATGTGAGAAAGCGCAGGAGAAAAATATATTATTGATGTTAATTGTAATACAATAGCCCTATTTATAACTATACATAATACATATCCCAGTCCTATTCAATGTGAGACTCGGCTAATTACATATTCACTACATAACTATCTAACTATTTTTAATCCAGTATTGGCTTACCTAGGGATTATGTTAATAGAAGAAGGAAAGTTGGGGCTTTGTTGAGTATGTTTCCATGAGTTTGTGCCAAAACCATAAAGTCTCCCACAAATCTTTCTCTTGCTAGTCGTATGTGCATCAATTGAAGTTCTGCAAAATCTTTTCTATTACTACTCTACTACTTATATGTCCATGTCCCAAAAAGTGAAGAACATTTGGACAAAAGGTCTGAAAGACTTCTTTCATTCTTTTCTTAGGTACTAGCTTGCAAGAGGTTGAAAACCTTAAAACAGTAGTGTGAGAATACACGGGAAAATATTCTTTATTCACCTTATACAATGATACAATGAGCCCTATATATAGATAATACATGTCTTACTCCTAATACATATAGGATTAGGGTTTAAGGCTATTTACTCCTATTTGACTACTAAACTAACACTCCCCCTCAAGCTGGTGTATATAAATCAAATGTACCATGCTTGTTACATATATAACTAATAAGAGGGCCAGTGAGGGACTTGGTGAAAATATCAGCAAGCTGATCATTCGACTTCACAAATCTTG
>ML287877.1:9543-33095 GCA_005239495.1 Nicotiana undulata
CCCCCCACCACACACACACACCCAAACAAACAAAAGACCTTCAACTCCAGCTAGTGAGCACGTGAAACATTCACAAACATCCTACACAATGCTGAAGAATAACACATGCGATATGTGATAGCAGTTCTAACTATATTAACATACTTTCTTCCATGTCTCCTCAGTTCTTCGATGAAAGTTAACTCCAAGTAGCAGTTTTTAACTCCTTTTTTCTTTCTAAACTAGGTGATATGGGTTCAAAAATCCCGGACCACCTATCGATGTCTTCCATCTCAAGCAAAAAGTAACATCCGCCAGAACTAGTAATACAGCAAGAATGGGAAAGAAATCTGACACCCAAACCAAGTCCTCGACAGTCGCAAAGAAAAGAAATCAGTTTGATTCCCATATAAATGAGACTTTGCTGAAGAAAAATTCCAAAGAAGACCTATACTGATTTAGGACGATGATAAGCTATCTGTTTAGTAGCTAAAAGAAACTACTAGCATAGCAAAAAGGCAGCAAATTGAACATTTGATGCATATTGCATTAACGAAATATGCTTGACCTGAATGCTTGAGAAGACTGTACGTTCAATTGTGAAACTCAAATAGAAACCAGAAAAATTTGCAAGTAATAACAGCCTGCTTACCACTATTGCGGAGGAACAGCCGCGTTTCACCGTCATAAAGGGTTCCCTTTGCTCGATTGTAAGAAAAGAAAGCCTCGCATAAGTCATCTTGACCCTGTGTTCATTAGATAACTATGGCATCAAAAATTTGGCATGACTGCATCATGATAAGCAAATATTGTCAGTTTCATAAAGAAACAAATCTAACTATTGTCACCTTAGAGCAGAAGAAACAGCTACCACAAGGCATAATGAAAGCTCCAACAACTTGAGATCCGACAGGATATCTGAAAAATTATAACAAAATCTGCTCATCATTGAATTGCAGAGGACAACAGAACACAACACATTTCAAGAAGATGTAATTGTTTTAACCTTTCAATGATTTTACTGTCTGTGAGCTGCCCATGTTCAACCACTTCACCAGTAATCTCGTGCCCCACAACACAAGGGCTAGCAAATGGAAGTTCACCTTTCATTACATGCAAGTCAGAGTGGCAGACACCACAAGCTGCACTTCAAAAACACAACACATTAACTCTTTTATCATGGATTTAAGTAATATACACTACAGTGTAAAGATTTGTTTACACTATCAGTGTCTTTTAGCCTGGTATAGCAGGTGTTACCAGACTTATCCTGAGCTTTCCCTATAATTACCTAACAAGTGACTTGATTGAGTAAATATTTTTTCACACCGCCGGTGCATAGAACTTAAACTCTATTATCATATCCTTAAAAGATAGACAGAATTGCACTCGCATATGAACTTGAACCATACAGGAAAAACTTGCAATGCAGTCCAAAAAGACACCTTTTTTTCTGGGCAATTATCCAAAGACTACTCCATCTGTCCCAATTTATGTAATGCACTCTCCTTTTTAGTTATTCAGAATGATACATTTCTATGTTTAGAAAAAATTACTTTAGACTTTCCATTTTACCATTAATGAGAGGATTTATAACAATAAATAAAAATATCCATGGATTATTAAGATCACAAACTTCAAAAGTATTATTTTTTTTCCTTAGATCACGTTTTGTTGGGTTAATAGTAGAAAAAGTAATCACCTTTAGTTTTGATGAGAACTTCATTAGCTTTGGGACGGGGCATGTGAAAGTCTTCAAAGGTGAGGGGTTTGCCCGGTTCCCAAAACACAGCAGCGCGCATATGAGAAGGCCCACCGCTTAGATGGTAGTACGATGCCGCTGATGCTGTTGTACTCTTCTCTGATTCGGAAGTCGAATTATTAGAATCGGAACAAAAGGGTCGATAATTCCAATCGCCATTAGAAGTAGCAAAGAGTGTTGATCTTGCTGATGAAAGGGCAAGCTTTGACGGTGATGTGATTCGGCTGGTTTTAATGGCGCTGCGTAGAAAGTGAGGGAACGACATTGTTGAATTGATGGCCTTGAATCGAACAGTATAGTCTCTTTTTCTTGTTCTAAGTAGACAGAACTGTGCAAAATGTTTATCCACTGATTGAAAACGACTTCTTTATTATAGTATTGACATAATGGATAGCATTCAGAAATGTGTCAATTTTAAAGTAGAAGTGATAGCACAATTGTATTCATCAAAAAATTTACTTTAGATAAGAAATGTTTATGGTGCGAATTTGAATTAATGCATGTCTCAGTCAGATGCGAGAATTAAAAGAAATGGACATGATAATGTAGAAAATTTTCTTTTTATTATCAGGTTATCTAATAAATAACTGCATATAGTGAATATGGAACAAAAATAGTGTACTTGTTTATAATCCAGACAATTGTGAGTATGTGTATAATACTCCTTCTTTGGAGATATTTGGAGGTGAAAAATGTGCCATTGGCTTATATTAGGGCGATAAAGGATATGTATGATGGAGCTATGATTCGGGTTAGGACTGTGGGAGGTGACTCAGAGTCTTTTTCGGTGGTTGTAGGGTTACACCAAGGATCTCCGCTCAGCCCGTTCTTATTTGCCCTGGCGATGGACGCACTGACACACCATATCCAAGGAGAGATGCCATGGTGTATGTTGTTCGTTGATGATATAATTCTGATTGATGAGACGCGAGGCGGCGTTAATGGGAGATTGGAGGTATGGGGGCAGGCCCTGGAGTCTAAAGGTTTTAAGTTGAGCAGGACTAAGACGGAATAAGTGGAATGTAATTTCAACGACGTGACGAGGGGGCAGATTGTGGAAGTCAGGCTTGACTCACAAGTCATCCTCAAGAGAAAGTTTTAAGTACTTCGGGTCAATTATCTAGGGAGGTTCGCATCTCTCAAGTGAGAAAAAAAGGCCCCCCACGGAGCGGTGGGAAAGCAAGGGCGTAGCAGGGGAGATTGACAGGGATGTTACACATCGTATTAGGGCGGGATGGATGAAATGGAGGTTAGCGTCCGGAGTCCTGTGTGACAAGAATGTGCCACCGAAACTCAAAGGTAAGTTCTATAGGGTGGTGGTTAGACCGGCCGTGTTGTATGGGGATGAGTGTTGGCCAGTCAAGAATTCACATATCCAGAAGATGGAAGTAGTAGAAATGATGATGTTGAGATGGATGTGTGGGCACACTAGGCTGGATAAGATTAGGAATGAAGATATTCGGGAGAGGGTGGGCGTGGCTTCGGTGGACGACAAGATGCGGGAAGCGCGACTTAGATGGTTCGGACATGTGCAGAGGAGAAACCTAGATGCCCCGGTTAGGAGGTGTGAGCGGTTGGCTTTGGCAGGTACGAGAAGAGGTCGAGGGCGACCTAAGAAGTATTGGGCCGAGGTGATCAGACAGGACATGACGCAGCTTCAGATTTTCGAGGACATGGCTCTTGATAGGAAAGTGTGGAGGTCGAGCATTAGGGTTGTAGGTTAAAGGGTAGTCGAGCAATTTTCCTCTTTATCCTGATTTTCCTCTTTGTACCGACGAGTATGATAGTGTTTTGTCTAGCTCTGCTAGCGATTTATGTTGTGTTTCACACTTTTGCATAATATTTGTGTTACTGATTTCCCATTTATTTGTTGTCTCTCATGTTGCTGATATAATTTTTAGTTTGTTGTCACATATTCATTGTATCTGAGCCGAGAGTCTTCCGAAAATAACTTCTCTACTCCCTCTGGGGTAGGGTAAGGTTTGCGTACACTTTACCTTCCCCAGATCCCACTGATAGAATTATACTGGATTGTTGTTGTATAATATTCGCGCAAAAGTTACATTATCAGAAAGCTAATTATTATTAATTCTCCATATATGAGAAGCATGATGAGTAGTACTGTATTAGTACTTAGTAGATAAGAGAAAAGGGTAAGTGATCTGTCACAATTAAATTGTACAGATAATCTCAAAATTTTAAGTTTGGATAACAAATAGTATAGTGTAGACAGGAGGTTCAATTTCAATGATACTCCCCTACGGTGATATCGCTAATTTGCTCGGGGATTTTCAAGTTCCTACACCAAATATCAAATTTTATTATTTTTTCTAATCAAGTTTTAACTTAATTAAATGAGCGATACAATTTATCAATTATATACATAAAATATTTTTAAATGAATATATCTTTATATTAGGAATTGAATAGGGAATCACCTCTCTCTCCGTCCCGCTTCTCTCTCTCCATCTCCCTCTCTTTATATCCTTCTATGTTATTTTCCCAAATTTTCTTCCTTCGTTTTTCTCAGTTTTTCATCCTTTTTTTTCCCCAGAAATTTATTAATGGATTTAAGTTGTTATAATATAGAGTTTTAACTTAGCAATTTTCTTTCATGTTGCACAGTTGGTGTTTGAATTGAAATTATCAATCAATAAATTTAGAAGTTATTTGATTCTCCCCATTGACGACAATTAAAAAGTTCTGAAGTTGGATTCGAATTTAGATTTTCAAAAACTATTATTTGTTTGGATTGAGTGTTGTTGCAAACAATTGAAAATATTCTTTGGAGTTAATATCTCAATTTTGAGCCTGTTTGGTGAAGACCAGACTTATTTTGGCTGAATTTCAGATTGAAACTCGAAAAAGAAGAAAAACATGTGACATACAATAGTTACCATATTGTATTAAAGTTGTATAGTAGTTGTATTTAAATTGTTATGTTGTAATTATATTTTTTATTTGAATATTGTATGAAAATTGAAAAATACTTGTATAATATATGAATCGTTGTATGAAATTTGTATTTAAGAATAAATACTATTTTTTTTACATAAAATTGTTGGTATGTATCAAAATTATATTAAGAGAAAAAGTATTGATTGAAATTTTATAGATGAAGAAGAATACACTACATACAAAATATATACAAATTATATATTATATAAAATTTGTATTTGAATTGTATGATATTGTAACTGTATTTAAGTAGATAAAAATAATATGTAAAAGTTATAGATAAATTATAAATAAATTGTACATTATATAATTAATTATATAAATTATAAAGAAGAATACACCACTGTGTGGTGTGATGAGTGATAAATGACAGTAATGGAAGGAAGTCTAAGATCCGAATCTCGATGGACGCCAACATATATATTTTCGAAATGTGTAATGTAGTTTGGAATAGGTTAACATTAGGCGGATGAGAATAACGAAGAGGAGAGGAGAGGAGAGAAAAAAGAAAATAAGTGTAACTTAATCTCATAAATTAAGGTATTAATAATAAATTGTATATAAATTATAAAAGATATATTATTTAGGGCAAGTAATATATAAAATTAAGATAATTTTAATAAATAAATTTCAAATATTATATAAGAACAAAAAAATCTCTTTTGCTAATGGCCTCAGCCTTCATGTACCTCTGAAAGCTAAATAGAAATTCAAGATAATTGTTACCATATCTCACTGTTCTAATTAGGAAGTTAAACATCAAAATCTTAAAATCATATTTGACATAGGATTTGTGGGTCTGCTGCTTTATAGGAGCATATGGTAGGTATGGCATTGGTAGTTGTGGGGTGAAAATTTACTATATATATAGGCCGCAGAGTACGAGTGACAAAATGATTAAAAGAAAATAATTAATCACCCATATTATCCACTAAAAATGAGTTGGATGATGAACTTGTATTGGTAAAAAGAATTTCACATGTATGATAATTTTTTATGACTCAGCCGATTACGTGGACCAAGGGAAACATGACTGCTGGACATGGACCTATAAAGAGGTGCGGAGCAAAGAGGCGCGACTCAATAAACCTAAGAGGTAATCAGCCACGAGAAACTCAACCTGATTGAGTTAAGGAAGAGACGCGGACATAATGAATCCAGACAGAGCTACAGGTAAATTCAGAAATCTTCAATTAATGACCTACACGTTACACGACCTTCATGTAACAATTATGGTTATTCTTTGTAACGTTACATTAATGTAATAATTAGTCATTAATGTGCCATCATTCTAAGAGATAAACGTTATATTAAGTAAATTCCCTATATAAGGGAATAAGGTATCACTTGTAAGATCATCTGAACTACGAATACAATACACTTTACTTTTCTGAGCATCATATTATTGTCCATTTACTTACTTCTTTTTTATTTGTTATTATTTCCTAGATTATCAGAAACCCGTGTTCATCCTAAAAATAGCTTTGGTCAAAGGATCTAATTCTTTGGTTAAATAAATTGGTTCCGTTATCGGGAAATCTGATAATCTTTGTTTGTTTTTCAATCAATATCCTCTAAACTATGTCGAACTCTAACGACAACAACCAGCAGAGGAGTGGAACCCCAGTTCCATCACCTTCAGAAAGATCCGATAACAACCACAATAATAATGAACAAACGGTAGAACAAGATCGAGTAAAGCAAATGATTGCAGAGTACGTGGGCCAAGCTTTGCAAGAATTTGCAAGGGGATTACCAGTGGCATCACCTGCATCACTGACACCACCTCCCAATAACACTTTCACCGTGGAAAATCCTCAGTCTGGGTTGGTAAACTCAGCAAGGGATGACACTCCTAACGAATCTCTCGAAGCGAGACCGGGTATGACTAATAATTCTGAATTATAAAATTTACTACTAACCTTGCAGAAACAGGTGAAGAAACAAAACGATCGAATCGAGCAAATTCCTGGAGTACCACCTGTTATCAAACACATTGATGTTGATAGATATTCTCAACAACCTTGGAAACCAAGCTCATCACCCTTGCCTATACCCAAGAAGTTTAAAATGCCTGACGTTCCTAAGTATGACGGAACAACTGACTCACGCGACCATGTCACTGCTTTTACCACAGGAGTAAAGGGCAACGACTTAACAAAACAAGAGATTGAATTGGTCCTTGTCAAAAATTCGGAGAGACACTTACCAAAGGAGCCCTAACCTGGTATTCTCTTCTCCCTGAAAGTTCAATTGATTCTTTTGCTGAGCTTGCAGATTCTTTCATAAAAGCACACTCTGGTGCACAAAAAGTCGAGAAAAGAATGGAGGACATATTTAAAATAAAGCAAGGAGACACGGAACTACTCCGTGAATTTGTAGACAGGTTCCAGCGAGAAAGAATGCAACTACCAAGGGTGCCTGATAATTGGGCAGCCATGACATTTGCAAGTAACCTAAATGACAAAAGCTCAGAAGCCACGAGGAGACTTAAACAAAGCTTGAGAGAATTCCCAGCTACAACGTGGAATGATGTTTACAACAGGTACAGTACTAAACTTCGGATAGAAGAAGATACCATTGCTCGTTCGAAAGATGAAGATCATACCAGATCCAGACGTTCCGAATCAGACAGGAGATCAGGTAAAAATAGGTACGATCCTTATTTAGGACCATCGGGACGCGAAACTCGTCCCAGGTTCGAAAATACTAGGTCAGATTATAGACCACCAAGCAGAGATGCGGGCTCATCCTCATCTAGATCCAGAAAGGATCGAGATGAACGACCTAGAGGTAATGCACGAATTGGGGATCACACCTTTAATGTAAGTACCCCTGAACTTGTTTCAATATTAAGAAATATGGGAGATAAGGTTAGGTGGCCCAAAGAAATGCGGTCAAACCAAAATAAGAGGAGCCCAAATTTCTGGTGTGAGTTCCATAATGATCATGGACACAGGACTGCAGATTGCAGATTTTTACAAGGTGAAATAGAACAATGATTGAAATAGGATTGTTTAACAGAATTGTTTAGTGATAAAGGTAAACATGCATATATGAAGAACAAGCAGGAGCCCCCGAAGGCTCCATCTCCAAAAAGAACCGTCAACGTGATACATGGAGGAGAGGAAGTGAATGGAATAGTTTGAAAATTAGCCTCGAAGGTCACAATTACCCACGCAAAGCGGGTTCGAGAAAATCCAGATGTAGATGATATAACCTTTGATGATGCAGATTTTGGCAGACTAATGCTCCCCCACAACGATGCTCTGGTAATATCCTTACTCATTCATGACACTAACGTTAAAAGAGTGTTGATTGATCCAGGTAGTTCAGTCAATATCATCTTGTTAAGAGTCGTGGAAGAAATGCTCATGGGAAATCAGGTGATCCCAAAGGCACGAGCCATATCAGGGTTTGACAACTCTACAGTGATAACCAAAGGAGAGATCGAACTTAGCACTTACGCCGAGGGAGTAACTAAAAACACCAAATTCCAAGTCATTGATACTGACATGGCTTATAATGTAATCATGGGAAGGCCCTGGATGCACAACATGAAAGCAGTACCATCCACCTTACACTAGGTAATTAAATTCCCTTCAGAATGGGGAATCAGACAGATTAGAGGTGATCAACAGACCTCCAGATAAATTATGTGGTGAATTATAACAAAAAAGTAGAGACGGAAGAACCGGAAGACAGAGAAATCTTCCTGACAGACGTCACCGACCAAACAAGTATGGAAAAAATTACTGACCCAACAAGTACAAAATAGGTGAGTGTTCAAACAGATACATAAGGAGATACACACGAGAAGGTAAATCAAGTCACCACAGAAGATGCATTGGATCACACAGACGTAGATTCCAGACTGGACGTCATCCAAGAACCGGATGAAGACGAACACATCAAAACAACTACGGAAGAGCTCGAAGATGTTCCATTGTTTGAACAAAAACCTGAACAGAAAGTGCATATATGCACGAGGCTGAGCCCCAATCGAAGAGGTAAGTTAATTGATTATTTAAAGGCTAACGCAGATTGCTTTGCGTGGTCCCACTCAGATATGACAGGTATCCCACCAAAAGTGATGACTCATCAACTAAATGAAGATCCATCCTTCACGCCTGTTAAGCAGAAGAAAAGAAAGCAAGGTCCATTCAAGAACCAAGTGATTGACGAAGAGGTACAAAAACTCTTGAAAATTGGTTCAATACGAGAGGTAACATACCCTGACTAGCTAGCTAACACTGTGGTAGTACATAAAAAGAATGGCAAATTGAGAGTATGCGTATATTATACTGATTTAAATAAAGCATGCCCCAAAGATTCATTCCCATTACCACATATAGATCAAATGATTGATGCCACCGCAGGTCATGAATTGTTAAGCTTTCTAGATACGTATTCTGGTTATAATCAGATTAAAATGGATCCCTCAGACGAGGAAAAAAACCCCTTTATTACAAACAGGGGGACTTATTGTTATAAAGTCATGCCTTTCGACTTAAAAAACGCTGGAGCCACCTATCAAAGGCTAGTGACTAAGATGTTCCAGGAACATCTAGGAAAAATGATGAAAGTTTACATAGATGACATGCTGGTAAAATCAACACGGCCGGAAGACCATTTCCATCACCTCTCTATTACATTTGACATTTTACGCAGGTATAATATGAAGCTGAATCCAGAAAAATGCACTTTCGGCGTAGAATCAGGTAAATTCTTGGGTTTCCTTGTATCAAACAAGGGAATAGAGGTAAATCCCGCTCAAATTAAAGCTATAGAAGAGATACCTGATGTACTTATAAACAAAAAAGAAGTTCAAAGACTAACGGGAAGAATTGCAGTCTTTGGAAGATTTATTTCCAAATCTTCCGAAAAAAGTTTTAAATTCTTTGCAGTTCTCGAAAAGCAAAATCGGTTCGAATGGACTAAAGAATGTCAACAGGATCTCAAAGACCTAAAAGCTTATCTATCAAACCCTCCGTTGCTGTCAAAGGCAAAGGAGGGGGAGAGGATGTACGTCTACCTTGCCGTCTCGGAAATTGCTGTAAGTGCAGTATTGGTAAGGGAGGATAAAGGTAAACAATCTCCTATTTATTATATAAGCAAGACATTACTAGATGCTGAAACTAGATATCCATATCTAGAAAAGTTAGCCTTAGCTCTAATCATGGCATCTAGAAAATTAAGGCCATACTTTCAATGTCATCCAATCACAGTTGTCACCTCGTATCCATTAAGAAACATACTGCATAAACAAGAACTATCAGGAAGATCATCCAAGTAGGACATAGAATTAAGTGAGCATGAAATAATATATCAGCCTAGGACTGCAATTAAGTCTCAGATCTTAGCTGATTTTGTCGCTGACTTTAGTAATAGCATTGTCCCTGAAGTGGAAAAAGAGTTACAACTCTTTAACGATGCTAATCCGGGTCTATGGACCCTATTTACTGATGGTTCTTCCAATATAAAAGGTGCCGGCTTGGGCATAGTCTTAATATCACCCACGGGTGAAAAGACACGACAAGCAATCAAATGTTATCCTATAACTAACAATGAAGCAGAGTACGAAGCTGTCATTGTAGGACTAGAACTTGTACGAGAACTTTCAATCGAGCAAATAGTAATAAAAAATGACTCCCAACTGGTAGTAAATCAGATGCAGTGGACTTACATCGCTCGATAGACTCGAATGCAACAATATCTGGAAAAGGCACGAGATCTCGTGAGACAATTCAAAAGATGAAAGGTAATACAAATACCTAGAGAGGAAAATGCAGAAGCAGATGCATTAGCTAACCTCGCAGCAGTCACGGAAGTAACAAACAAAGACAATGCAATTGTCATTCATCTATTCCATTCATCGATCGACCAGGACAGAAATGAGGTAACTTTTAACAATTTAACCTGGAATTGGAGAAACAAAATTTTAATTTTTTTGCAGAATGGCACCGTACCTGAAGATAAGAAAACAGCTCAAGCACTTCGCCACAAAGCTGCACGGTACTACCTCATTCGCAACTCATTATATCGCAAGATGTTCGGAGGGCCCCTAGCAAAATGCCTCAGACCTAACCAAACAGAGTTCGTGATGAAAGAAGTCCACGAAGGACACTATGGAAATCATTCAGGAGCAAGATCCTTGGTAAAAACCCTAATCAGAGCTGGGTACTATTGGCCTAAGATGGAAGAAGAAGTTGAGAACTTCGTATCCAAAAGCGACAGATGCCAAAGGTTTTCCAATAACATGCATCGACCAACGGAATTATTGCATCCAATAATATCCCCATGGACCTTCATGAAATAGGGCATGGACATAGTAGGACCTCTTCCCACAGCTAAAGGACATGTACGGTTTTTACTCGTGCTAACTGACTATTTTACAAAATGGCAGAATCATTCAAACAGGTGAGAGAAAAGGAAGTTAAAAGCTTCTTATAGCGAAATATAATATGCCACTTTGGGATACCAAAGGAGATCGTGTGTGATAATGGCCCACAATTCATAGGCTCGCAAATCACATAATTCTTTGAAAGCTGGCAAATCAAACGAATCACTTCAACGCCATATCACCCCGTGGCTAATGGTCAAGCTGAGTCAACAAATAAAACCATCATCAACAATCTAAAGAAGCGGCTAGATAAAGCCAAAGAAAATTGGCCTGATGAGTTACCAGCGGTACTATGGACATACAAAACAACTTCAAAAACAGCCACGGGAGAAACTCCGTTCGCACTTGTCTATGGCTCAGAAGCCTTAATACCTGTGGAGATTGGCGAACCAAGCATAAGGTTTACAACAACCACGGAGGAAGCAAACAACGACGAATTGAGGACTAATCTGGACCTACTCGAACCACGAAGGGAAGCAACAATAATACAGATGGCAGCTCAAAAACAAATCATAGAGCGTTATTACAACTGTAAAGCTCATCTCAGATACTTCAAGATTGGGGACTTCGTACTCAAAAAAGTCTTTCAATCAACATAAGAAGCAGGCGCAGGAAAACTAAGTCCAAATTGGGAAGGACCCTACAAAGTCCGAGGCATAGCTGGGAAGGGCGCCTACGAACTGGAAGCTATGGACGGCAGAATCCTACCAACAAGTTGGAATGCCATCCACTTGAAGAAGTACTACTTCTAAGGAAAAGAAGTACCCCCGGTCAGGTATCACACGTTCGATTGTATTTTGAACATTTAAAATGTTACTAACCTTTTTAGATGATAGGCATAAAGCTAACCCATCACCAGATTATGATATTAGACCTGAAAAGACGCGAGGAAGTAACTGAATTCCCGGTCTAGGGTTACACTTTCTGATGGACGTTTTAAATGGTTAAGCAGTCATCATCTAAAAACTATATACCTTCGAGTCCTGCATGTTTTTCCTTTTCAGGAAAAGGACCACAAGGAAGGAATAGTCAAGTGCTCGAGATTTCATTCTTCAAAGATCAAACACTTGGGGAACTACACAATATGGAAGTTAAGACGAAGCAAAGAAGACTATTAGAAAGTCAAAGCTCGAGCCTAAAGATCCATCTACCCAACAAAAAGTGATACAAGCGGAATCGAAAGAGCTGAAGACTCAAATACAAAGCCTGATCCAAAAAAACTTCGAACATGTTCAGGTTGAAAGGCAAAATATTAGCCATGAGGAAGAAATGCACATCTTTGTACTTATTCAAAAGAAAACTGTTGTAACCAAAAACAGTTAGGGATAAAAGATCATCATCATTGTACTCATTCAAAAACTGTTGTAACTAAAAACAATTACGAAATCTTTGTACTCACATGTGAAACTGTTATCAAATAAAACAGTTACGTATGAAAGATCAAAATCCTTGTATTTGTTTGAAAAACTGTTATCAAATAAAACAGTTACGGATGAAAAAGCACTTCCTCGTGATTATTGAAAACTGTTGTTGATACCTAATTTTTCCTCAAATTCTTTTCAAACTTGCAAATAAGCTTTCAAAATCACTCTTTGCAATAATGAGTATTTTTTCCTATTTTTCCATATTTTTATTAAATTATTTTCATGTTTATCTGATATTTTATGTTTAAATAATTGATCTTAAATTAGGTTATAAATAATTTTAAAATATTTCCATCTCGGTATGTCATTTTTAATCATTTTTATCCGTTAGGATTTAATTATTTCATAAATTAGCCAATTGGGTCTCATTTAATTTCAATTACGGTTATTTTTTCAATCATAGCCCAATTGTATACTTTATGCTATTAAATTCGGAAATTATTGATTTTTTGTATATATGATATTATTTAATTACCTTAATTTTATTTTTTTGACCTCAATTTCATCTTTTATATAATTATTAGTTATTTTATTAATTTTACTTATTTTTTGGGGTATTTAACTAATAGCCATTTTCTATTTCAATTATACCCCCCCCCCCCAATTAAACCCAATTAACCCAGCCCCAAATCAAATTTACCCCAGCCCAGGTCCTAAACCAACCCGGCCCAGCTCCGAACTCATCTGAGCCGTTGATCAAATAAGATCAACGGCCCAGATCCCCCTTTCCATAATTAAACCCTCACCTAACCCCCCTTCCCCGTCTCAGTTTCGAGACTCCTCACTCTCTCTCTTCTCGTCTCTTTCCCTCTCCCTTCTCTCTAGAACCTTCAGGTTCACCTCCTTCTCCGATGAAGTTTATCTCCTCTCCGGCCACCTCCGACCACCGTCCTTTCGACCACCAGCCTCCATGAGTCCTTCTCTCTCTGGTTCACTTTATCTATGGAGCTTTCGAAGGTTTAAACCCTGTCCAACCCACTACTGGAGATCCTGATTGGGTTGTGTCCGGCCTCTCTGGTTGGGTTTTGACACTATCATGCCATAACCACCACTATCCCTGAGTTTCATGATAGGTTCTCCTACTTTTCTCTGGTTTCTTATGAAACCCTAGTTTTGACCAAAACCTTTTAAATCTCTGTTATTTTTAGCAATTTTAAGCTTATTCCTTATGTTTTACACTATTGTCAACTCAATCTTTAAGATCTATCAGTTTTGAATCATTTTTTCATACTTTTTAAAATTAGGGTTTCCTCTAAGCTTTCCTATACTGGTTTAAACTGATTTCCTCTGTTTGTTTGAACTTTCCCTTTGTATGTCTACTGATTCTATGTTCTTAGACTTCTATGTTTGCTTCTTCATGTTGGCTTGACTACTCGATTCTTGCTAGAGTTTTTCTGTGATTATCATGCTTCGAATGATTCTTTAGTTTGTTTGTGGCATCTCTGGGTGATTATGTTCATATGTGTGTTTATCTCTGGCCTCTTACTGTCAATATTGCTAAGCCTGCCTGTTGCTACGACTGTTTGCCTTCTTTATTTATATGATTGAAGTTGGGTTTAGTAATTCCCTTCTAACTGATGCTGATTTCCCTATTTTGATGAGTACTATGCGTTTGTTTAGATTGATTGACTTCAATAAATTACTCCTTGATTGGAATCTCTGAACTTGGTCTTAATTGTCTACTCTAGTGCTTAGTGAACCTAATTCTTTCCTTAAATTGAGTCTTGACTGATCTTTTACCTTGCCTATATGTGTTACCGTTTGAATTTAAATCCCTTGATTTAAGGGAATAAATATATTAATTCTTTGGTTGATTAATTTCGAGTCCCCTGTTACTTAACAGACCTAGATTCCTTCCTTATTTAAACCTTTTACTGATTTTTATTTACCTTATGTGGCTGCATGTCTTTACCATTTCTGAGTTTGAATCCCATAATTCAAGGGAACCGTGTCATTGATTTCCTGACTGATTGGATTCGGCCTTATCTTATTACCATGCATTTATGATTCTTACCTTATTTGATCACCTGTTTTCAACTATAAGTACTCATGCTCTTTCATTAAACAAAAACGAACAAGAACATTGTTCTAAGCTTCTCACACACACACAGACTTGTGTTAAGAACTTACTCTCTCTTACAAAACTCTTTGCTCTACTACTGCTCTCTTTTGCTCTTGGTTACTGTTAGCCGGCTATAAGCCAAGGCTAACCATTGTGCTCATTTTGCTCTTTCATTCTGCTTACTCTTTCTCACTGGTATGTTCTAATTAAGATTCAAGCTCCAAACCAATGTGTTTCTTATTGCTTCAGTTTATCATATTCCTAATTGTCTTCTACTTGTGCTTCTACTGTTCAACTTGCAATTAAGTCTGTTGTTTAGCTTTCAGTACTCGCCATGCTTCATCTCTTTACGATTTACATGCTAATGCTTCTAGGATTGTTGTTTATTCTTGATTTGTACCTGTTATGCCTGTATCCTGTTACTGTCTATTGTCATGTTTAAACTTGGCTATTTCCTGATTCCATGACCCCCTCTGATTTGTGCAACTATGTTTAAACAAGTTTTACTAAATTTATGCATCTCTTCCTGATTACTATGTGGCTTATCTATCCCCTGAATTTCTCTGATTTGTGCAACTATGTTTAAACAAATTTTATTGAATCCATGCATCTTCTCTTGCCTATTATGTGACCTATTTGTCCCCAATCCTCTTTGTCTTCGTATTGCTAGACTTGTTCTGATATGTTCTTCTAAGATACTACTACTGTTTTCAAAAGCTATTATGTTAAAATAAATCTTCAGTTTGTAAGCTCTTCCAACTGGATTCTGTCTTTCAAAAACTCTTTTTCTCTTTTAAATGCACTCTTAGCACTTCTCACTACTCTTAGAAACTTAGGTTCTACCCCCTCAGTGTAAGCATTGCTTAGGGAATCTTGAGTTCCCTCTGAACTTTGACACACTGAGGCTAGTAATTCCACACTGCACATGCTTCAAATTGTGGCAACTATGTTTGGGTGCTGGTATTGGCCAGGGACCCACGAGGTTCTTAGGGAGCTTTGCCTCATCCAGACCATGAAAGGATGTGAAACTTGAAAGGATTGAGGTTGGGAGATATGGGCCGGATTGAAGGCTCTCTATAGAATTAGCTTCTTATTTTCCTTTAAGTGATGTAATTTATTATTCTTGGTTTGTAATAATTTGTAAATGAATAATTGGGGCTGGATAGTGGATATGGGAATGGGTTATGTATGTTTAGCATAGTAACGGGTAGAAATCACGACTATATGATTTATTTCCCTATGTGTGCAATAGTATCCTATTTAGGACATGCATATCATGCAATAGAAATCATGTTTAGGTTCTTTATTTCAGCATGTCTGTTATGTTCTTGTCATTTTATAATCCATGTTCACAGTTAATAACTACAACAAATGATATAATGTACGACTACTGCATTTCCATAAGCATTACATTTAGAAACCATGTCTTTAGGTATCCTTGTGTGCATTAGATATCATGTTCTTTAGGACCTTACCTTTCAACATGTTTGTGTCAAGTTATATTTTGTTGAACACCTAGTTAGCATGTATCTAATTTGGTAATCTCGCTAAAATGTGGCTAAATGGTTTAAAACGCTTCTGCAAGTATATTATCCTGCATATCTTTAAAATCAGAGCTAAAGTCTGCATGTTCACCCTTTAAACAAATAGGCAATGTATACGAACGCCTAGGCAAACTTTAGGCCTAATAAATTATTAAAACCAAAACCTAATCGTGTTTCACTTGGCTGGTATTAGAACCAATCAGTCCCCTTTTGAAATTCTTAAACTTTGATGCTTTTCATTCCTGTTTTATCTCTTTCTGAAGTTCACCTTATTTCCTGAAAACTCCTACTCTACTGTTTTCAAACACTGATTCTGGAAATCATGCATTCATTTCCTCTTTAACTAAGTTATTAGATTACTGCTCTGTGTGTTTTCGAATTACTAGGTTTCAGAGGCAGTTTCACTCTTTACAAAAAATCATTCCGTTCAATCGAATGCCTGCTCTATATTTTTAAAGCTAATGTTCCCTGAAAATATTTACTTACCCTCATTTTACTAAAGTCTTCCTTAAACTACTGACTCCTATTCTGCTTTAAACTACTGGATCTTCCAAAAGTCACTTGCCCCTTTAAATCACTCTGTCATTCTAAATCATGCTTTACTTAAATTTTCTAAAGGTTCTTCATTTGCTTTACTGAGGACTTCATTGAACTGCTGTGCATTTTTCTTTTACTTACTGGAATCTAAAGTCAATCACTCTTCTTTTCAAACTACTCTGTTTCAAACTGAAGGCCAGCTTCATTATTGAGTTTAAAAAAAAAAAGACATTCCTTTTTCGAAACTGCTGAAACCATACTGATTTCCAACTCAAAAACTCATGTTTTAAATCCTGACTTTGAGACCTGGATTGTGTTTGAGACGTGCTATCTATATGTTTACTTGTGGAGGGATCTGTGAGCCCCGTATCTGCCCTTATGTGTTCCCCATATCTGTAGTCCTATTTGTTTTACACCTTGAGGGGTGCCTAACACCTTCCCCTTGGGATAACTTCAAGCCCTTACCCAATCTCTGGTAATGCAAACTAGTTCATGAGCTATTTACTCTAGGTGCCCTAACGCACCATAAAAATCGTTAGGTGGCGACTCTTCCTTAAACCTTTCCTTTAAGGAGTTGTCCAAAATGTCATAAACCCGATCTCTCCGTACCTAACCCGTGTGGAGGAAAAAAGGGGGGCCCGACAACTGTTGTCAACAAAAACAGTTACGGGTAAAAACCCCAATGATGCTCTTGTCCTTATCAGCCTGATTAGAAGAAGCCTTTTCCACTACCAACTCCGCTGCCATGATTCTCATCTGCCGCTCCAAGGTACTCTTTTCTTCTTCTAAGGCATCCATGTCGATCCTTAAGCTGTCATATTGTCCCTTCTGATTACCTGCTTCAGCCTGCAACTCTTTTATTTCTTGCTCCGCATTTGATACCCTCTTCATGAGCTCCATGCCTATAAGATTGATCTATAAAAAAGAAATCAATTAGACACGATAAATTTCATGTACAAAAATAAAATGAGAATGCACTTTACCTTCAAAGAGGTATGCACGACTTCATTAGCCCATGTAAAGGCGCTATGGCTATCAAGCTTGGACCTCTCAATTGGGCCTATCAAGGGTTTGGGCCACACTTCAGGCTCACCAGTTTTCTTGAAGAGACTCCCCTCAGCCGGAACTTCTATTAGAACCTGCCGCATCTCTCTGCTGGAAGACCCTACTTCCCTAACGGAAGGCACGGAAGCAGGCAGAGATGAAGAAGCTACAAGCATGGAAGTTTGTGGAACTAGGAAAGCCACGGGCAAAGAAGCAATGGGAGCAGTAATAGCCAAGGGAGCAGAGGAAATAGTAGGAGTGGATAAAGGAACTCCTCTAAAAGAAGCAGGAAAGACAGCCAAGGGAACTTCACTAATAGCGGGGCCAAAGCCTTCACGGAACAAGTGATCCACATAATCATGTACAGGAGAGGGAGAAGCATATTCAGAGGTAGAGGGTCTGACTTCAGACACGGAAGGCACATCCACGGGTGTAGACTCATCGTCTGAAATCACCCTCCTTTTTCATGACCTGTGCACCAAAGTGCCCTCCTCTTCTTCTTATTATTCTAAGGTCCTAGACACACCAACTTTCCTCTTCGAGGAAGAAGAACCAACAATAATTTCTTGGGCTTGAGCCAGGGACATTTTGGGAACAGACGCAGCAGACACTCCACGGATAGAAAACCCTATAAAAAATAAAGGGTTAAAAAGAGAAAGAGATTCAAGCGAAGAAAGAAAACAAAAGTTTCACTTACCGTGAGTCTTCACTTTCCAACCGTACTTCCCAGAGAAGTACTTCCAAGACCTTTATTCTAACGGAGCAATTGACAACAACTTTTCTACCCAATCACGGATACCAGAGACATTCTCAACAGTACCCATGATTGCTGGAAAAAGAAAAAACAGCTACGGTGTTAATAAAACACTTAAAGCAAAATAAAAAAAACAAATGTGAGCTAAAATGTACTCACGTGCACGATTCCACTTCTCGGGGAAGGGAAGATTTTCTTCACCCACTAAACCAGTAGTGGGCGCAGCAACGTACCAAAGGTACCAACCTTTGTCTTTATCGTCATCAGGGGTTACCAGCACTCTTTTACTCCTGGCAGCCAGAGTAAAAATCCCTTGACGAAATAAGGTCGGAGAATAAAGATGAATGAGGTGATTAAAGGTGAAAGGAACCGAGGCTAAAGAATCTAAACATCTGAGACACGCGACAACCCGCCACACAAGAGGACCAACTTGTCCTAATCAAATATTGAAGAAACGACAGAATTCGATGATGACTGGATCAATATGAGGCTTAAACCCTAAAGTAAAAGGGTAGGTATAAATGAAAGAATATCCCGTCTTATAAGACGTAATTCTTTGGTTGCTATTCAGAATAAAGATAAGAAAGTCAGGCTGCCAAAAACATTCCCTGCGAACAAGGGGAATCAGACCTTCAGTGATAAGAGTGGGATACCTATCAAAAATATCAAGGGATAAAGACTGATTTACAAGGACATGGCTATCCCTAGTGAAGGTAAACTCAGCAGGAATGATTTCATCAACTCGTGGTTCGCGTAATCGTGATGTTCTCTACCCCTGGACGAAGACCTGGAAGCCCTAGTTCTTGGAGAAACTAAAGACGCAGAAGGAGGGGAAGTAATATGGGAGGAAGAAGAGCCTCTCGAAGGATTAGAACCTAAACTCCTCAGTCTACCACCCCTTCGACTCCGAGTCGGAGCAGAAGAGGGGGTCAAATTCTCAACGTCTATCACTCTTTTAGGTTGGTTCGAAGAAGACATGTTTACGAAAACAAGAAAGAAATTCTCTACAAATAAAAGAGACAAGTTAGAAAGTGTTTCGTGAAAGTAAAGAAAAGAAACGAGGTATTTATACTTGAATACAACTGTCAAACATGGGAAAAACAATGATGAAAAGGTCATAATTGAAGGTGTCACTTCGTGACTGATGCAGTCGCAAAAAGCCCTAAAATGCACCGAGTAACTGCAGAACCAATCCGTAGGGAACACGTGGCTTGAGCATTAAATGGAAGTGACAAGCGACGCCTATGTTCAGAGAAGGATACAATGTTTCGAGGTGAAACGACGGCAAAATATTCCCGCCATAAACGTGTATCCACTTACCAAATATTAATCGATAAATAAATGGTAAGTGGGGGGACTATCTGTATTGGTAAAAAAGAATTTCACACGTATGATAATTCTTTATGACTCAGCCAATTACGTGGACCAAGGGAAACATGACTGCTGGACATGGACCTATAAAGAGGCGCGGAGCAAAGGGGCACGACTCAATAAACCTAAGAGGTAATTAGCCACGAGAAACTCAACCTGATTGAGTTAAGGAAGAGACGCGGACATAATGAATCCAGACAGAGCTACGGGTAGATTCAGAAATCTTCAATTAATGACCTACACGTTACACGACCTTCATGTAACTGTTATGGTTATTCTTTGTAACATTACATTAATGTAATAATTAGTCATTCATGTGCCATCATTCCAAGATATAAACGTTATATTAAGGAAATTCCCTATATAAGGGAATAGGGTATCACTTGTAAGATAATCTGAACTACGAATACAATACACTTTACTTTTCTGAGCATCATATTATTGTCCATTTACTTACTTATTTTTTATTTGTTATTATTTCCTGGATTATCAGAAACCCGTGTTCATCCTAAAAATAGCTTTGGTCAAAGGATATAATTCTTTTGGTTAAACATAACTATTTAAAAACCGGTGAAATATGGATAAGAACCATATTATCCATTTAGAAAATGGATAACCAATGGGTAACCAATGGATAACCAATGAATCTAACTTTTACATTTGTGAAGCCTCAAATTGGGGGTTCCTCAAGTTAGGGAGACTAAGAATTCTCCCAAAAGTGATCATATGCAATAAGTCATGGATAATATGGTTACCCATATTATCCGTTGGTTAACCCGATTTTATCCGTATTAAATATTGGTCGGGTTGAATGATTGTTTTTTCATTTCCCGTTTTCTACCCGAATCATATTCAACCTGACCCGCTCGTTTGCTACTCCTACTGCAGAGGACCATGAAATTGTTCTAAAAAGTTTTAACTAGTTGTAGAACTAAATCCAAGAATTGCACTTGCATAGAGGCACACATTGTGTAGTCGTGAGTATGCCACACTTCGGAGAGTTTCAGCAGTGTATAAGAATAATGATGAATGTGCATTAGTACATTAGGGATTAATAATGCATGTGTTAGTAATGCAAGAATTAATTATTCATTGTTTGGTGTGGTGTATTATGCATAATTTTTAAGAAAATTAGTTGTTTACAAAAATGCCCTCCATATTCTTTAGCTTTAAGGGACTTTGAGGATAATTTTGTCGTTAATCATGCTAATGCATGCATTAATGGTCTTGGTATTGCTAATACCATACTTTGTTATGTATTCGTTATACATAGGATAATGCCAAGTAGGATGTATAACTAATACTTGCATTAATAATACATATGTTGAAAAAAAAGTATCAAACAATGGATTAGTAATACCAAATACTAATGCGTACATTATTTTCTCTAATGCATCCTACCAAACAACCGCGTAGTGTTATATTTTATTGTATGATTAACTACTTGTTTCCTTTTCATGCCTCTTCTTAATAGAAGTATTTTTCTCTTAAGGTGTGTTTGGTATAAAGGAAAATATGTTTCACAAAGTATTAGAAAATAAATATTTCCTATTTATTTTCTAGTATTTGGTCATGTCACAACCTGTCACGACCCAAATCTCGGTTCAGGTCGCGATGACGCCCAACAACGAGGTTAGGCCAGCCAATATAGAAACACTAAGTGTTACCATTCCCAGTTACGCAAACTTCATCTTTTTACCAATTTTAAACAGATATAAACATAATAATGGCAGGTGATGTGAAATAAAACTACAAGTGCAGAAAATCAACCAATAGGCATGTCGCATAACATATGTATAACCAACAACCCAAAATATACACTACGTGTGTGCCAGGAACTAGTGTCACGAGTGTCACAGGCAACTACTGAATATACAATGACTAAAATATATACATAGTCTCAGTTTGAATGAAATAGACAGAGAATATGACAAAAGAAAACTCCATGGTGCTGCCAGGAAGTCGCCAAGAGGAGCAGCTCACCGTGAAGTATAGTCAGTCAGTCAATACCTAGCCCCGTCACGATAATCCGAAATACCAGCCTCTGGACCTATACAGTCAAGTACAGAAGAAACGAAAGTGCAGCATGATTACATATACAAATATGTACCCAGTGAGTATCCCGTCTAATCTCGAAGAAGTAGTGACGAGAGGTCGACTCGGTACTCACTAAGGCCCAACAGTAATAATGTAAAGCAGGATGTAAGGAAAATAGTAGACATGTAATCAATTCACCCCAATTGTAAATAGAATACAGAGTTTCCAAATAAATATTGAAAGCAGTATCAACTTCCCTGTCTCTTTTCCCATCCACCTGTCACGTCATAAATCAGGAATTCAGCACCAAACAGTCATGCACACATAAGTGTAAAGCAACCGGCTAGAGTCAGGAGGAAGAATAACTATGTACTGTCAGGGATCGACCGGCCCGTACCATGAGTGCATGCTTATAATGTAATCATATCAAGAAGAGTTATGCACTGTCGGGGATCGATCGACCCGTACCATGAGTGCATGCTTATAATGTAATCATATCAAGAAGAGTTATGCACTGTCGGGGATCGATCGACCCGTACCATGAGTGCATGCTTACCAAGAGTCCAACTACGCACTGCCGGGGATCAACCGGCTCGTACCGTAAGTGCGTCTATCAATGTAATCACTCCGTATCATAATGTAACTTCGTACATGCACTGCCGGGGATCGACCGGCCCGTACCATGAGTGCATTGTCAAATAAATCCCTGTGCACTGCCGGGGATCGACCGGGCCATACCGTAAGTGCACTATAAATCCGCCGTGGCGCACGACCCGCTGCTGTAAGAGTGAAGGAAACCATATGCCGCTCGCGAAATGTAAATTATGAGGCGGCTATCATGCACACACAAATGTAAAGTTCAATTCATCACAATCCTTCCTAATTATTAAGTAAATGAAAGCTTAGGGAGACAGTAGTATATCAAGCATGAATTTAAGCATATACTTCAATTTAAGGCAGAATACATGGCATGCTGTGGTCCTACACTACCCGGACATAACAATAGTAGTCGCTACGTACGAACTCTCATCACAAGGTACACACGTACCCCCCAAATACAAACATACAACACATAGAACACCTATGGGGACAATTTCCCTCTTACAAGGTTAGAAAGGAGACTCACCTCGTGACGATATCACCCATCGGATCAAGGATGCGCCCGAATCTCCGAAATCTACTCTCGACGGCTCACAACTAGCCAAACATGGTATAATTGAATCAATTTCAGTTCCAAGAAGGAGAATTAACAAGAAATCCTAAAATTAAGCATTCTTGAAGGTTTTTGGAATTTCGACCCCGGGCCCACACTTTCGGATTTCGAAAATTCTTGAAAGAATCAATTACCCGGAGTCTAAGGATCATTATTATGCAAGTCCTTGCTAGAATTCATGGCAAAAATGAGTAATTCATAGTTTCCCAAAATCCCTAAATTTCTATCAATTTCTATGAATTTTTAGGATAATTAGAAGGGAATTTCATTAGGAATTGATGTTAAAATCATGAAAACTAAGGAATTAACTTACCTTGATGACTATGGTGGAACACCCTCTTGAATTGCTCTCAAATCCTTGAGGAGGAAGATGACAATGGAGGAAAAATGGGCTGGATCCCGTATTAAAATACACTGCCCAGCTGCTTGTACTATGCGATCGCAGCTGGGCCAGTGCATTCGCA
>ML287880.1:0-67452 GCA_005239495.1 Nicotiana undulata
TTACGTGGAAAACACCTGGCTCAAAAGGTGAAAAAACCACGACCTACTCCTCAGTAGGATTTCTCAAACACTTCACTAAAAACTTTGAGCCAAACAGACTTACAAAATAAACTCTTTTGTATCCTAAGACTAACTCTAATCCTCGTTGTATCAACTAGCCTCTAGCTAATTTCTACAGATTTCAAGATAACTCTAACTTGAACAATGTGTACCTATTACAATTTGCTTCTAAGAAAGCTGATAAGATACAATATTAAATTGCCTACTACAATCAACTAGACTCAATACTTCAACAATGAAACTGTTTCTTCTAGTTGAACTGTAGCCTTCGCACAATACTTCTGCTTGCGAAATATCCTGAGAACTTTTGCTTTTCAGAACTTGATTCACTTTGTCTTTGTGCGTCACTTCTTTCAGTAGTAATACATTGAGTATTTATAGAGTTAGTTGTTGAGTACATGGTTCAGTTCTGATCCAACTCTACCTGGGTATACGAGTTCGATTATGACTCAACTTCCTTCTCTATTTCTGTCCTTGCTGAAATCAACTTCAATCTTCTTTATCAGTTTGCAACCTTTTCGTATTAGTAGACATCCTTTTAGCTCTTTGATACTCAGCAATCACTGATATCTCCTATGCATGAACAATTCTTGTGCCAACTGTTCCGTTCAGATGTGTGTGCTCTGATGGACCTGGTTCAACTTGTCAATCTTCAAAACAACTTGTCAATCTTCAAAACCCATTCAATAACATGGGCCAACAAGAAGCTTTCTGCAAAATTCTCCAAGTGTGAGTTTTGGCTTGGTTCAGTAGCTTTCTTGGGGCACGTGGTGTCTAGTGAGGGTATTTAGGTTGATCCAAAGAAGATTGAGGCGGTGCAGAGTTGGCCCAGACCGTCCTCAACTACTGAGATTAGGAGTTTCCTTGGTTTGGCAGGATATTACTGTCGCTTTGTGGAGGGATTCTCTTCTATTGCTTCACCATTGACTAGATTGACCTAGAAGGGTGTTCAATTCAGATGGTCTGATGAGTGTGAGGAGAGCTTTCAGAAGCTCAAGTCAGCATTGACCACAACTTCGGTACTAGTTTTGCCTACTGGTTCGGATTCTTACACAGTCTATTGTGATGCTTCTAGAGTTTTCTTAGGAGAGGTATTGATGCAGGATAACAGGGTCATTGCCTACGCGTCTAGACAGTTGAAGGTGCACGAGAAGAACTATCTAGTGCACGATCTTGAGTTAGCTGCCATCGTTCATGCCTTAAAGATTTGGCGGCATTACTTGTATGGGGTACAATGTGAGATTTTCACCGATCATCATAGTTTGCAGTATCTGCTGAGGCAGAAGGACTTGAATTTGCGTCAGAGAGGTGGTTAGAGCTTCTCAAGGATTATGATCTTACTATTTTGTATCATCCGGGGAAGGCCAATGTGGTGGCCGATGCCCTAAGTCGCAGAGCCGAGAGTTTGGGGAGTCTATCTTACCTTTCAGCAGCAGAGCGACCGTTAGCACTTGATGTTCAGGCTTTAGCGGGACAATTGGTGAGATTGTATTTGTCAGACCCTCCGCGGGTATTAGCTAGCATGGCTTCCCGGTTTTCTCTTTATGATCGGATTAAAGCTCGCCAGTATGATGACCGACACTTGTTGGTTCTTCAGGATAGAGTTCGTCGGGGTGATGCCATAGATGTGACTATCAGTGATGACGGAGTTATGAGGATGCAGGGCTGTATTTGTGTGTCCAATATGGATGGTATTCAAGAGTTGATATTAGCAGAGGCACATAGCTCGCGGTATTCCATTCATCCAGGTGCCGCGAAGATGTATCAGGACTTGATACAACAGTATTGGTGGAGGCGGATGAAGAGAGATATTGTTGAGTATGTAGCACAGTGTCTCAACTGACAGCAGGTCAAGTATGAGCACCAGAGACCGGGGGGTGGGGGGGTTGCTTTAGAGGTTAGATATTCCAGAGTGGAAGTGAGAGCAAATCACTATGGACTTTGTAGTGTGGCTTCCATGGACTTCGAAGGGTTTTGATGCTATTTGGGTCATTGTGGATAGATTGACCAAGTTAGCGCATTTCATTCCTGTCTGTACTACTTATACTTCAGAGCGGTTAACTGGTATTTACATTAAGGAGATTGTCCGCTTGCATGGATTTCCGGTTTCTATCATTTCTGACAGAGGTACACAGTTCATATATCAGTTTTGGAGGGCCGTACAGAAAGGTATGGGTACTGATGTAGATTTGAGCACTGCATTTCACCCTCAGACCGACGGGCAGTCGGAACAAACTATTCAGATATTGGAGGATATGTTACGGTCTTGTGTGATTTATTTTGGTGGTTCATGGGATCAGTTTCTGCCACTAGCGGAGTTTGCAGACAATAACAGCTACCTGTCCAGTATTCAGATGGCCCCGTATGAAGCTTTATATGGTAGGAGGTGTAGATATCCGGTTGGTTGGTTCGAGCCTGGTGAGGCTAAGTTATTGGGCACATATTTGATTCAGGATGCGTTGGAGAAGGTGAAGTTGATTCAGGAGCGACTTCGCATGACGCAGTCTAGGCAGAAAAGTTATGCGGACCGGAAGGTCCGGGATGTGGCATTTATGGAAGGTGATAAATTACTGCTGAAGGTATCACCCATGAAGGGTGTTATGAGGTTCGGAAAGCGAGGAAAGTTGAGTCCTCGGTTTATTGGTCCTTTCGAGGTACTTCAAAATATTGGAGAAGTGGCTTATAGACTTGCTTTTCCACCCAGCTTGTCGAGTGTTCATCTGGTGTTTCATGTGTCGATGCTCAGGAAGTATGTTGGTGACCCGTCTCAAGTGTTAGAATTCAGCACAGTACAACTCGAGGGTGATATGTCATACGAGGTTGAGCCAGTAGCTATTTTGACTCGTGAGATCAGAAAGTTGAGATCTAAGGAGATAGCATCAGTGAAGGTGCAGTGGAGAGGTCAGCCAGTGAAGGAGGCTACTTAGGAGACTGAGCGGGAGATGCAGAGCAAATATCCTCTCTTGTTTGAGACTCCAGGTATGTTTCTAGACCCGTTCGAGGGCGAACGTTTGTTTAAGAGGGGGAGAATGTAACGACCCGGTCTGTCGTTACGTAGAACCTACATTATAATTACTGTTATTGATTTTCTATAGGTTGGTTATACTGTATTTGATGTGTTAGAGTTGGTAGGCTTGAAATCAAAATGATTATAATGAGAATTTACCCACTTAGTCTTCAAAAATAGCCTTAAAGTTGGAAAGTCAACTGAGAGTTGACTTATTGGTAAACGACCTTGGAATGCGGATTTTATGGCTTGGATAGCTTCGTAGGTGATTTGGGACTTATGAGTGTGTTCAAATTTTTTTTTTTGATGTCCGATGTAAAATTAGGCTTGAATTGGCGAAAGTTAGTTTTTGGTGATTTCCGGTCGACAGTGGAAAATAGGCTATCGGGGTCGAAATGGAATTCCGACAGTTGGAACAGGTTCGTAATGTCATTTTGGATATGTCTGCAAAATTTCAGGTCAATCAGAGTTATTTTGGGTAGTTTCGGCATTGTTGGTGGATTTTAGAAATTTCAAAGTTCTTAGGCTTGAATCTGATGTGATTTTGGTGTTTTGAGGTTACATTTAATGTTTTGAGTGTGCAACTAAGTTTGAATGATCATATGTGATGTGTCGGTATGTTTGGTTGGGGTCCCGAGGGGCTCGGGATTGATTTTTAATGGTTAACAGAAAGTTCAAAGTTGGAAATTGCAGCAAAAAACTGCTTGTGTGAAATCACAGTGATTTCCGCACCTGCGGAAGATTGACCGCAGGTGCGTGCCCGCAGAAGCGGACAGGGGTCCGTAGGTGCGAATTTCGGCTGGCTCAGGGAAGTCGCAGATGGGGAGTGAGGATCGCACCTGCGAAGTCGCAGGTGCGGAGAAGGGGGCACATGTGCGGAAGTTAGCCCGCTTAATAAAAGTCACAGGTGTGGACCTGGGACCGCAGGTGCGCTTAAGTGGCCGTAGGTGTGGAACCACTGTTCAGAAAGTATAAAAACCTGCCTTCGCGAATTTTAACCCTTTTTCCACCATTGTTGTACGGGTTCCGAGGTTTTTGAGGGATTTTGAAGAGGGGAATGTTGGTGCATCATTGAGGTAAGCTTTTTGGACTTAATAACTCAATTATAGGTGATTTAAGATCTTAATATCAGTGTAAATTTATGGAAAATCAGTAGAAAAAGGGGAAGTTTGGGCTTGAGATTATGAGACTTTAGGGGTCGATATGAGGGGTCAAACGAACTCCGATTTTAGCATTCTTTATATGTACGTACTCAGGAGATGACGAAGAACATCTTGGTATAAAAATTTTTGAGTTACGAGACGTGGGCCCGGGGGTCGGGTTTTGATCGATTTCGGGTTTTGTACTTAAAATCGATATTTTCAATTGGAA
Organism: Nicotiana undulata; assembly: GCA_005239495.1. Lineage (NCBI taxonomy): Eukaryota > Viridiplantae > Streptophyta > Magnoliopsida > Solanales > Solanaceae > Nicotiana > Nicotiana undulata. The sequence goes on from ML287880.1 coordinate 4,439, forward strand.
TTCATTCCTTAAGCATAATTTGATGATAAAAATCTGAACTTGGTAGATTTGGAGCATTTGGGAGTTGATTCGAAAGGCAAGCGTGCTGCGGAATAGTTTTCGGGCTAGTTTGAGGTAAGTAATGTCTTTAAATCCTGTCCAGAGGGTATGAAACCCCGGACTTTACACCCTTTCACGGGTTTTGGAATACAAAGATTAAAACTTTGGAAATATATTCCCTATTTAGGCAACTATTGAGTTGCGAAACCGATTTTAAAGCCTATGCTTAATAGTATTGATATATATTGGATATGATTTGGGCTGAAAGCCATGTTTGGGGCCTGGTGCCAATCTGTTTACCCCTTGGGGGATGTTTTTAGTATTTTTCTCACCGATATGTTATGATTTTCACTCAGTCTTTTCTTGATAATTGTTTTGACACTCAGAGTATTTTGATACTATTTATTGAAAAATGAAACACTGTTTTTGGGTCGAGAACCCGGTATATTTATGGCCTGAAGAGCAAGTTGAGAGTGTCTGACTGAGTGAGGCTGAGGGCCTATATTGTGAGGATGTTATGATATGAGTGAGGCTGCATGCCTATATTGTGAGTGATTTATGTCATGATGTGTCTTTCTATAGCGCTTGGGTTGTAGGAGCCCCTCCGGAGTCTGTACACACCCCTAATGAGCGCAGGTACCTAATGAGTGATGTTGCCTGCGGGGCTGATACTGAGTGATTGTGAGGTTGCCCGATGGGCTAATATTGAGTGATTGTGAGGTTGCCTGATGGGCTAATATTGAGTGATTGTGAGGTTGCCTGATGGGCTAATATTGAGTGACTGTGAGTTGCCTGGTGGGCTGATACTGATGGAAATTGTCACGAGAAATGATTATGGCCCGAGGGGCAGAGTTATGATGGTTTTACTGAGTTTTCAAACTATGATTTACTTTGATTTTCAAACTGGCTTTTACTGAGAATTTTACTGAGATATATTGGTTTTATACTTTTTTCTAAGGATTTTTGGAAATTGGTTTTCGAACTTATGTATTTGGTAAATACTTCATGTGACTTGGTGTTTTACTACGGTTTTTGTGAATTGGTGTATTTGTGCTGTGTGTTTTATATTTCTCAGACTGTGATTTATTTTCATTACTACTGAGTTGGCATACTCATCATTACTCCCTGTGCCTCTGTGCACAGATTCAGGTGACGGTCCGGAGCAATAGCTGTCTCAGTTTGTTAGCAGCAGTTTACGGGATTTCGAGGTAGTTGTCCAACGCCCACAGCTTCTCCATTTCCCTTCCTTATTTAGTTTTAGCATTTTATTCATAGACATTTACTAATACATTAGCAGAGTTAGTTCTATTTCTTAGATGCTTGTGACCATGTTGACTCCAGTCTTGGGAGGTTTTGTTTAGAGTTGTTTAGACTATTATTGGGGCGCTAAGACTTAAATAAGTTTAATTATGCTATGTTTGCCATTTATTATTGAATTGTGAATCATTATAATAGAACAAATGCGTAGTAAATGTGATGGTTGGCTAGCCTAGTTCCACGATAGGCGCCATCACGACCTGTTAGGATTTGGGGTCGTGACAAAGACAGTCTCACAAAAAAAAATAACAAGTCCCTGGTAGTACACCATGTGAAGGATGTTGATGTTGAAATTTGGCACAAGAGGTTAGGGCATGTGCCAATATGAGTGCTTAGGAAAATTTCTTTGTTCAAACATAAAGGCAGCTTTGCCTTGGATCAGTGTGATGTCTGCCCCTTAGCTAGGCAAACTATGGTGCCTTTCCCTATTAGTACTAGCAAAGCGACTGATATTTTCCATTTAGTTCATCTCAATGGGGGTCCTTACAAGGCAACTACTCAAAATGGAATAAAATATTTTCTTACATTTGTTGATGATAATTCCAGATTGACCTGGTTTTTCCTAATGCATCTTAAATTTGATGTTATTATGATGTTACGAAATTTTGTTGCTATGGTTTCTATTAAGTTTGACAAGAAAATCAAGGCTTTTCGATCAGACAATGGCTCTGAGTTCTTTAATTCCTATTGTAAAGAGTTGTTTGATTTGCATGGAATAGTGCAATAGAGTTCCTGCCCCTACACCCCTCAACAAAATGGCGTCGTGGAGAGGAGGCATCAACATATTCTCAACACAACTCGAGCTATCAAATTTCAGGGTGGATTACCTATCTAGTTCTGGGGTGAATGCATTCAGGCAACAATTTATGTGATCAATATAGTTCCTTCTTCTATTCTTGATGGTCTGTCCCCATTTGAAGTCTTCTATAGAAATCCACATACTTTCACTCATATAAAGGTTATATGACGCTTGTATTATGCTAGAAATCTGATTAAGAGAGACAAGTTTGCATCGAGGGCAGTCAAGTCTGTTATGATGGGATATGCCACATCTCAAAAGGGTTATTTGCTTTTTGATCTGGATACCAGGTCTTTTTTTGTTAGTAGGGATGTCAAATTCTTTGAGCATATATTTCCATTCACCATTCCACACTTGACTGATGCTACACGCTTGCCTTCTTTGTCTTGTCATTTCCTTGATATTGAGGATGAGCCACTTACTCCTCAGGCTGACCCTGCCTTCTCCAGTAGCTCTATTGAGTCATGCAGTGTTGCGAGTGAGGTTGATGTAGTCACTCCACCATCAGATATCCCATCTGAGGCTAGCCCTGCTCCTTCCTTGTCACAACTTGCTACATCCTCTCCTCCTATCACAAGGCCATCCTGTAGGAGATCATAGAGGGAAAGTTGATCCCCTATTTGGCTCAAGGACTTCGTGTGAACAAATAAAATACATCAGGAAGCTCACAATTGTCTCTAATTCATCTCTGATATGGTGTGCTATGATTCACTTACCCCACATTATCAGTGTTACTTATTGCATTTCTCAGCTGAAGTAGAGCCTAGAACATACCAAGAAGCTACTAAGGATCCTCGATGGATTGATGCCATGAAGGCATAAATACAATCCTTGGAAGAAAATCAAACTTGAGCAGTTGTTCCTTTACCAATGGGGAAGAAAGATATCGGTTGCAAATGGGTGTACAGAGTAAAGTATAAAGCTTCTGGGGAAGTGGAAAGGTTCAAGGCACGCTTAGTCGCAAAAGGCTACAATCAAAAGGAAAGGCTTGAATTATCAAGAGACTTTTCACCTATGGTTAAAATGGCTACCGTTAGATCTGTTCTTGCCATTGCAGCAGCAAAAGGATGGCACATCCAACATATGGATGTCTAAAATGCCTTTTTGCAAGGTGACCTCGAAGAAGAAGTCTACATGACTTTTCCTCAAGGCTTAACTCCATCAGAGGGAGGTCACAAAGTCTGTAGATTACTTAACTCCCTTTATGGACTTAAGCAAGCATCACAACAATGGAGCCTCAAGCTTACCAGTGCTTTTCTTACCTTAGGACTCTCACAAATTCATTTCGACTATTCCCTATTCACTAAGAAGGTGGATGGACACATTATGGTGGTTTTGGTGTATGTGGATGACCTTCTCATTACTAGGTATGATTTGAGCCTGGTCCAAGAAACTAAAGACATACTTCAGCACAATTTTAAAATCAAAGATTTGGAGGAATAATACAGGGATAGTCATGCATCAAAGGAAGTACGTGATCTATGCCCACCTATACCACTATTAAGTAGCAAGGTAAGGTCAAAGCAGCTTTTACCCGATTGGGTCGGGATCGATATCCATAGGGAGTTATGCAAATGGGAGTCGAGTTTCTACTTGATTTAGTGGTATTTCATGTTCTTAATTTCTCTTCTCAACATAATTGGTTTTGTGTCTATACTACAGTTAAGTCTAAAAAGAACTATTATCTAGCTAACTACAATATTTTTGTGGATTTTTGTCAAATTATTAAAGGCACAAGGGTTGCAACTTACTCCTAGGCGAGTGACTAATGGGGTCTAAAATCCAGGATGAGCTTGTGAATCATGGGAAAATGACATAACCTCATACTAAATTACTCACCCAATACCTCTTGGTAATTTGGGTGACTTTGCCCGAATTGACTTTCTCAAGCCCAATTGGGTGTGTCAACAAATCAAATGAAATGGCTCAAGTCGGGTATCACTATCTCTAGTTTCCACCCTTTTATTGGGGCTATCAATCTCTTGAGTTCACCCCAATACCTTGTTAGCCTATTTACCTAGACTTGATTCACCTTTCTCAAGAATAACCTAGTAAAAAAGGCATGAATTGGTATTTGCAACCACCAATCCAATGAATTACGAATGAAATAGACTAAATATCAAACACCCAAACACAAATTCATCCTAAAATAGAAGACCCATTAGTTACCCACACTAGCGTTGGGTCACAACCCTAGCTTGGAGGTCTATCTACTCATTTTCATAGAAGAAACTAAGATATATGATGAAATTGAACCCATAAATGTTGATTACAAGAAGAAAATCTAAGAAGTATGGTAGAATCTAAGCTAAAATTACTCAAAACGGAATAAAAGCACTATTCACTAGCTCACTCTATCATCTGATACCCTAAAAATGAGAAAAAATTATATTTATACAAGGATGACAATACTGGACAATATTTCCCCTACGGAGATTTCGCTCCCAGCGGAACTCTAAGCGCTGCAGCGGATTGGCGTTCACTGCAGCGGAATAATAACTGCTGCAGTGTTTCTGGACCTGGGTACTCTCTGAATCTACATTCCGCTCCCAGCGAAATTTTACAACGCGACATCGAAATAATACCGCTGACTGCGCTATTGTGAATATCCCAGGTTGGCAAGTCTCTGATCATGGGAATCCTCTCCCAACGGATATTTAAACGCTGCAGTGGCGAGGACAGCGCTATAGAGGAATTTTGGCATGGATAGCGGCTCAACTAGGTCTCAAAAACACACTCTCTGAAGTTTTGACCGGGGCAACAGATGGAATTCTGCTGCAGCGAAGTGACAACCGCTGCAGCGGAATATTGGCGCTCTCAACGCTTCTACTGGATTCTGGGACAATGCAAGTTTTTCTCCTCTTTGAGTTATTTTTAGTCAATATCTTCAATTCAACTCAAATCCTGCAATTTAAACAACTTGCATCAAATTTCAGGAGTATCTTAATGCAATTTTACCTCAAAACCTAAGAAACCGAGAGTAAATAATAGGTACAAATCCCTAGTTATCAACTCCCCCAAACTTAAGTCTTTTCTAATCCTCAAGCAAATAAGATAACTGCCACCTCCGTAAACAAAAGAAAAAGTATTTCAGCTTGTTCAAATGTGACTTCATCAAGCTTCAATTGGGACTAACAATTACCCTCAACACAAATGCATTATTGACAAGATTATGCAATGACTTTCTTAGTTCACTAGATTTAATGTGACACCAAAGATTCAAGAGTTGACTCAATTCGGCAAAGAGCTTTTCTCTTTCACCTAAATCACTGTGGATCCCAGACTCTTTATCCTCTACTCTCCATTGGCTCATCTCACTATGTAGAATGTACCCTCATAATTGGGATTATCAAGGGGTGCTCTCTTCACTCTCAAAGGAAGGCCACAAGTCCGGCTTTAAGTACCATAGGCTTGCCCTCGTGTAAATCACCACTTATGTACGCTCACTCAACTTGAGATCTTATAGGGCTTTAACAGGATGTAATGAAGGCTTTTTGGATCAAATTTGGATATGATGAACTACGATAGAATATCTCTCCTTAAGCACTCCATTTTTCACATTTTAGCTCATGTTTTTCTTGACTCTTTGAGTCATATAACCTTCATTGGGGAAACTTAGAGAGACTCATTGTCGCTCTTTCTTTTACTTGAAGCTCACTTTTCTCCCCTTTTCTTTCTTTTTCATCATTCCAAGCCTTTTCAACTTTGCTTTATTGATTTCTTTCAACCTTTTTGCTCTTCTTTTTGACTTGTTTTTCTTTTCAACCTTTTTTATTGGCCATTCCTTTTATGACAATTCTTTTCATCACTATGAATTTCCTCGTCTCTCCCCTGAACTTATGGTTTTTACTATTATTCATCATGGTTATCAAGGAAAGAATGGGTGCCAAGAGAGGGTCATTAGAGAACAGATGGAGGTTTGTATGTGGTTTTTGAGCAAATAGGATCAAGCTAAAAAGGTGTTGACTAAGGATCTTGTCATGGTAGGCTATGGAAGTTTTTAATTTCAAGAGGGAATCAAGGAAAGTCTATGATCATTTCACAAGTTGAGCTAACTTAAGATTTCGCCTAGAAAAACACTTGGGGCAAGTTCTAGACTTTCAAGCACAGTACTCGGGATGTGAAATTCAAACCTCATCTCTCGAACCTCAGGATCATTAAAGAGCATAGAGTCGAGGGCCCACAACAACCTCGGTTCATATTGAAAACTCACATATGGCTATAAACACCACCTGGCGATAGTTTTAGTCAACTTAAGAATCTAAGGGTCACAATTAGAATTAGACTCGTTTGTAATTTGTCTCTAACCATGAGGTCAAAGGTAAGTATGCTGGTGCCAAGTGAAGCTCATTCGAGTCACATTTATTTACTACTACCAAAACAAAGGAAAAGAAAAAGAAAAAGAAAAACGAAAAACAGACTCAATCCCTTAAGAAGGTCGTCACACCGTCCGTCGTAGGGAAGAGACACCTGGTTCGCACAATGTCCACCCCTGGAAAGAACCGTGTCTTTAAGAAAACTAGGGGCTTATTGATAACGCAAAAATTAAAGAAAAAGCTATAAATTCAAAAAGAAGCTACTAAATGAAATAAGAAGTTAAACTATAAATGGAAAAGCTAAAGAAGTTATAAAGTAAAAATACGAAAACTAGAGATGAATATGTACAATAGGGGATTAATACGAATATACATTAGGAGGGGAATGAATATATACATAAGAAAGGAAACCGAATATATACATACCAAAAGTAAAACAAACTAAAGGTACGGAAATGAAAATAAGGAAAAGAAAAATAGTATCAGAAGTTATTACAGCCCAAAAAATGTCAAAGTATCTGAATCACCAAATAGAGGCCACCCACTCCAATAAGAAATATCATTTTCCTCAATGCTAAATAACCAAAAATATAGAACAGGGAAAAAGGGGTGAGAGAGAGTAAAAGAATACTCCCTATGATGCCTTTGTCTGCATGGGTCTGGATCAGCAGTAGAAGAAGGCACGGTGACAGTGGCTGGATCAGGGTCTTGTGGCAGTGAGGAGGTCTCTCCCTCTGGCTCCTCAAGTTGAATCTCCATATCATCAGTCTGTAGGATGACTCCTCTGCGAACTAGGGCTGATGTAAGCTCCGACTCCTGAACCGGTGCAGCCTGATCAGTGGTTGCAGGCTCTTGATTACCAACTTATCTCCTCTTAAAAATTAGTCTTTTGTAGAATTATATTGAGAAACTAAGGCCTTTATTGATGTTTATTGGTATATTTCAGGTGTCAAGTAATTTAGAGGTGATGGTGAAGAAATCGTATGAAAACAAGTAAAAAAAAGGAGCTAAATTGGACAATGAAGGTTTACCCAGTTAAATACCCTTCGCGAACGCGGAGGTCCAATGCAAACGCGAAGCTTCAGGAAGCTATACTATCGCGAACGCATGGAACTCAACGCGAACGCGTAGTATCATTGGGTCTGCTAAAGAGTCAACACATCGAGAAACGCGTCATGTTAACCACGAACGCGGAGGTTAAAGATCATATACCTTCGCGAATGCATAATACATTTTCGAGGCTGTTCTGGGCAGAAATGGAATTTCATATTTTCAGTCCCCAAACCATTTAATACACGACCTAGCCTATTGGATTTGGCATTCTTTTGGCTCATTTTCAGTCTTGAAGACAAGAGAGAACATTTTTGGAAGCTAGGGTTTGCACCCACACTTGGGTTTGGAAGATTTCAAGCTTGTGCTTAAGGATTTCTTACCCATTTATGTTTGTTTCTTCATTTCCTTGCTTTGTATTGAATATTTAAGTGTGTAGTATTTATTTCCAACACTAAATCTTGTTTATGAAAATATTCTTGTTTAAAGTGTGGATTAAATACCTTGTTGTGCTTATGTATTGAATGATTTTCATTTATTTATGAAGTGAGTTGTTGTTTCTTTAATTATTCTTGTTCTTTAATGTTTCTAAAGGGATTAGCTAACCCTAGGACTCGTCCATTAACTCCAAATTAATTTTGGAAAAGATAATTTGGGGTTGGGAAAGATTAATTAACAAGAACTTGAGGTTTTAACCCTCATTTTATAGATTCTACCTAGGAATAAGATTGAACTACTTATAGCCATATCTGGGTGTGCTTAATCTCTTAATTGGGTTAGGAATAATTCAATTAGGAAGTTTTGTTAGTCTTCGGAAGAAGATAATTAAGAATTATTATCCGTGGCTAATTAACATAAACTCGCTCATACTTGTAAAATCATGAAATACATTGGACTGTTACTTGAGTGTAATTCCCGATGCATTCATAATTGTAGCCATTGATCATTTTACTTGCTTTCTAGGTTAGTTCACATTTTTGCATTTAGATATAAATATTTTCTACACCAAAAATCTAAGTGTTTGTCATTGCGTGGTAAGTGATAATTCTCTTACATTCCTAATCGCCTACATATTGTTCTTTGTGGGATTCGACCCCAACCTAGTTGGGTTACTATATTTGACATCGATCGCTTACACTATTTTAAGGTATAATTTGAGCGTATTTGCTCTCCTATCAACAAATCAAGGGGGATGTCCCTCGCCGCTGTGAGCTTCGCGACATCCTTCTTCAAAGCAGCTTGAGTTGCCTGCATCTCCACTTGAACCTTCTTCATATCATCCTGAGACTTCTTCATTTTCTTCACAGATTTTCCCAAAGAGTGAATCTCCTTCCCATGTTTGTCCAGGGTCTCCATGATCTTCTTCTGGTTATCAACCAGGCTCCTCAATGTCTCCTCTAGTAATGGAGGCAGTGTAAGTTGTGTTGGAGCTGACGGAGCTGCAACAATGGTAAAAAGATCAGTAAGCTTAGAAGAAGCTACCTGCAGCCAGTTGGTGATACCAGCTAGAGTTTGAGACACCCTCAGGGCAGTCTGAGGGTAAGTGGAAGATGTAGGCATCGGGACTGGAATGGCAATGGAAGGATCTGAGGAAGACTCCAGGCCGGCAGCAACAGTGGTCCTCTCAGCAATAGTGGAGCTGTCACGACCCGTTTTACCCTCCGAACGGTCTCGTGACGGCACCTAGTCTCTACGACTAGGTAAGCCTAACATTTGCGGAAAATAGGACAAAACAAAAAATATAAACAGTAAGGAAACAATAATACTATAAGCTTTAGCCGCTCGGCTGCCATAACTTTTACTTTCCCAAAACCCGGAATGTCACAATCACAAGCTTTGTACAACTCTAGCTCTATAAAACGGAATAAAGAAAATGTATATATGACTATCTCCTATGTCTGTGGTAGAGTAGATGGGGACACGTGGGATTCTACGGACGCGGCAGAATTACCTCGCGGTCTCTGAACTGCTGTTGTGGTACTCCTAACCAAAACACTGCGTACCGGTACCTGGATCTATACATAGGAAAACATGCGCAGGAAGGGCATGATTACACCACAATTGGTACAACGTAAGTGCCAAGCTTAACCCCAGTCAAGTAGTGACGAGGTCAGGTTGAGGCTCTACTGAGTTTGAAAATAAGACAGTGATAGTTTGAACAATAACATATAAATAGTAGCAATAAGCAGAAATTTAAAGGAAAAGTGAAAGAAATAATAAAGGAGAGCCCTCGGCTCAGCACATCATATATCTCATCAGCAAATATGCAATGCAGTACAGGGGGAAAGCTCCCGGATCTCTGTCGGTAGTCCCAATTTAAATATGCTATGCAGTACAGAGGGAAAGCTCCCGGATCTCAGTATGTAGTCCCAATTTAAATATGAAATGCAGTACAGGGGGAAAGCTCCCGGATCTCAGTCCGTAGTCCCAATATAAATACGCAATGCAGAATTCTATCGGATGCGTCTTAATTAAACAATTCAAGAAAAACAACAGACAAGAATAAGGTAAAACTACCTAAGCATGGAGCAATCAGTAGAAAATACGAGGAATTCAAGTAAGGGCATGTAGGCATGCTTATTCCTGTGCTAACTAATCAGTTACAACATGAAGCAGTAATGTAGGAAAGAAAATGAGTAGGCATGCTTATTCTTGTGCTAACTAATCAGTTACAACATGAAGCAGTAATGTAGGAAAGAAAATGAGTTATGTCATGGAAGGAAAAGCGGGAATTTAGCAACAATGACCCTTGTACGCACTCGTCACTTCATGTACACGGCGTCCGCATAATAAAAATCAGTATAAAATGCCTAAGGGAAATCCCCAACACAGGGTTAGGCAAGCCACTTACCTTGACTGCGCTAATCAACTCAATACCACGCTCTTGCCACGAGTATCCGACTCTGGATGGACCAAATCTATTCAATTCGATTGCATTATGTAAATATCACTTCAAGGAAACAAAATAGCTAAGCATTTCTAAGCTAATACGCAAAATTAGGAAATTCGCCCAAAAAGTCCCCCGGGCCCACGTCTCGGAATCGGGTAAAAAAATATGTTTTCCGAACCCCCATTCACTCACGAGTCTAACCATATAAGAATCTCTCAAATCGGAGGTCAAACATCCAATCAAAACTCAAAATTTTGGTCTATGAAGTTCCTCCCATTTTCCCTCTTTCTACCCAAGATTTTCGAAATTAGAGGTGGGAATTAAGATTGGAATCATGGAAATTGATCTATAATGGTTAGAAATTACTTACCCAAGTTACCCAAGTGAAAATGACTCCAAATATCGCCTCTCCCGAGCTCTCAAAATAAATAAATAGTGAAAATAACATAAACCCTCGGAATTGGACTTCTAAAAGACCGCCCGGTCATTTCTACTATGCGATCGCGTACAGTCGCGATCGCGGAGAGTACCCACACGCGCCAGAAATCTTCTTACGCGAACGCGGCTATGGGTCTGCGATCGCGTACCTTCACGCTCCAGAGCTTTGCGATCGCGGTTGGGGCCACGCGACCGCACAGAACAAAGTATTGGAACTTCCCCAGACCACTGATACACTATGCGACCGCAATATAGGGCATGCGATCGCAAAGGCAAATCCTCCAACAAAACTGCGATCGCGGACACCACCTTGCGATCGCAGAGAACAACTCCATGCCTCGCCTCATTAACCTTACACGATCGCGGAGGGAGACATGCGATCGCAATGAACAAAAAGTTGCTTGTGAAAAACCAGCAAAATCAGAAAGAGTTTTAGGCTAAAAAATGCCCGTTTGGGTATCCGGAACACACCCGAGGCCCCAGGACCTCAACCAAAACTACCAACCAACACTAATACTTCATTCAAACTTGGTTGAGCCTTAAAAACACGCCTCATAACATCAAAATCATCAAATATGCGAAGATTCAAGCCTAAGAACTTATGAAATTTCTAAAATCCACATCTGATGCTGAAACACGTCTAAACTTATCCGAATGACCTCAAATTTTGCACACAGGTCATAAATGACATTACGGACCTGCTGTCACTTTCGGAATTCCATTCCGAACCCGGTATCAAAATTTCACCTGTCGGCCGAAATCGCCGAAATTCTAACTTTCGCCAATTCAAGCCTAAATCTACAACTGACCTCGAAAACATATTCCGAACACGCTCCTAACCCCGAAATCACCCAACGGATCTAACGGAGTTGATGGACTTCCATTCTGGATTCGTCTTCACACAATTCTAGCTACAGTCCGATTCCTAAAGCTAAAATTCACATTAAGTGACTATATGTCCAAAACCACTCCAAATTTCACCACTCGACGCTCTGACAAGTTGCAATAGCATAAATAGACAGGGAAGACGCGGTTATTAGGGGATCGGGGCGCTAACTCTCAAAACGACCGACCGGGTCGTTACATTCTCCCCCTCTTAAGAAAATCATCCGTCCTCGAACGAGTATAGAAACATACCTGAAGCTGCGAAAAGATGAGGGTACTGACTCCGCATATCCTGCTCGGTCTCTCAAGTCGCCTCCTCGACCGGATGACCCCTCCACTGAACCTTGACTGAGGCAATATTCTTCGATCTGAGCTTTCTGACCTGCCTGTCCAATATAGCCACTAGCTCCTCAACATATGATAGATCCTTGTCCAACTGGACTGAGCTGAAATACAAAACATGAGTCGGATCCCCGTGATACTTCTGGAGCATGGAAACGTGGAATACCGGATGAACTCCTGCTAGGTTGGGAGGCAAAGCCAACTCATAAGCAATCTCCCCAACCCGCTGCAACACCTCAAAAGGGCCAATGAACCTCGGACTCAGCTTACCCTTCTTCCCGAATCTCATGACGCATTTCATAGGCGATACACGAAGCTAAACCCGATCACCAGTCATAAATGCCAAGTCATGAACCTTCCGGTCCGCGTAACGCTTCTACCTGGACTGAGTTATGCGAATCCTCTCCTGGATCACCTTCACTTTGTCCAGGGCATCCAGAACCAAATTTGTACCCAATAATCGGGCCTCGCCCGACTCAAACCATCCTACTGGAGACCTGCACCGCCTACCATACAAAGCCTCATACGGCGCCATCTGAATGATGGACTGGTAGCTGCTGTTATAAGCAAACTGCAAGAGGAAAGTATCGATCCCAAGACCCTCCAAAATCTATCAAACAGGCACAGAGCATTTCCTCAAGAATCTGAATCGTACGCTCGGACTGCCCGTCCCTCTTGGGGTGGAATGTTGTGCTGATACCTATCTGGGTACCCAACTCACTATGCAAGGCTCTCCAGAAGTGCGAGGTGAACTGAGGACCTCGATTTGATATAATGGACACCGGCACACCGTGCAACCGGACTATCTCCAGAATGTAGATCTGGGCCAACCTCTTAGAAGAATATGTAGTCAACACTGGGATGAAATGGGCTGATTTGGTCAGCCGGTCCACAATCACCCAAATAGCACCATGCTTCCCCAAGGTCCGAGGAAGTCCAACCACAATGTCCATGGTGATCCGCTCCCACTTCCACTCTGGAAGCCTAATCTGCTGAAGTAATCCTCCTGGTCTCTGATGCTCACATTTGACTTGCTGACAATTGAGACACTTGGCTACAAACTCCGCTATATCCTTCTTCCTCCTCCGCCACCAATAGTGCTGTCTCAGATCCTGGTACATCTTCGCGGTACCCGGATGGATGGAATACCGCGAGCTTTGGGCCTTCTCAAGGATCAACTCCCGAAGCCCATATACGTTGGGCACACAAATACGACCCTGCATCCTCATCACACCATCATCACCTATGGTCACATCCCTGGCATCACCTTGCCGGACTTTATCTTGAAGAGCCCGAAGGTTGGGATCATCATACTGGCGCTCCTGAATGCGGTCATAAAGAGAAGATCGAGCAACAACACAAGAAAATACCCGGCGAGGCTCAGAAAGATCCAGACTCACGAACTGACTGGCTAAGGACTGAACATCCAAGGCTAAGGGCCTCTCCGCTGCACGAAGATATGCCAAACTACCCAAACTCTCCACCCGGTGACTCAAGGCGTCGACCACCATATTGTCCTTCCCTGGGTGGTATAATATAGTGATGTCATAATCCTTGAGTAACTCCAACCACCTACGCTGGCGCAAATATAGATCCTTTTGCTTGAATATGTACTGAAAACTCCGGTGGTCCGTGAATATCTCACAGGGAACACCATATAAATAATGACGCCAAATATTCAGGGCATGAACAATCGCTGCCAACTCGAGATCAGGAACATGGTAGTTTTTCTCATGCACCTTCAACTGCCTGGACGCGTAGGTAATCACCCTACCATCCTGCATCAACACTGCTCCCAGGCCAATCCTCGAAGCATCACAATAGACTGTATAGGACCCTGAACCTGTGGGTAATACTAACACTGGAGCTGAAGTCAGGGCTGCCTTGAGCTTCTGAAAGCTCTCCTCACACTCCCCAGTCCATATAAAAGGTGCACCCTTCTGGGTCAGTCTGGTCATGGGCGCTGAAATGGATGAAAATCCCTCCACAAAACGGCGATAATACCCAGCCAAACCGAGGAAACTCCGGATCTTAGTAGCTGAAGATGGTCTAGGCCAACTCTGCACCGCCTCTACCTTCTTCGGGTCTACCTTGATCCCATCCGAAGATACCACATGGCCTAAGAATTCCACAGAATCAAGCCAAAATTCACACTTAGAAAATTTGGCATATAACTTCTTCTCCCTCAATGTCTGAAGTACCGAGAATATACCAGAATATCATCAATGAACACGATGAAGAAAGTATCAAGATACGGCCGAAATACGATGTGCATCGGGTGCATAAAGTCTGCTGGGGAATTGGTCAACCCAAAAGACATAACAAGGAACTCATAGTGGCCATATCTGGTCCTGAAGGCAGTCTTCAAGATATCTGTCTCCCGAATCTTCAACTGATGATAGCCAGAACGAAGATCAATCTTGGAGAACACCCTAGCACCCTGTAACTGGTCAAATAGATCATCAATGCGAGGCAATGGGTACCTGTTCTTCATTGTCACCCTGTTTAGCTGCCGGTAGTCAATACACATACGCATCGAGCCATCCTTCTTCTTCACAAATAATACCGGAGCACCCCAAGGTAATACACTGAGCCTGATGAATCCCTTATCAAGCAGCTCCTGCAACTGCTCCTTCAACTCCTTCAACTCAGGAAGATCCATGCGATAGGGAAGGATGGAAATGGGTTGAGTGTTTGGAAACAAGTCGATGCCGAAATCAATATCTCTGTCGGGCGGCATACCTGGAAGATCAGACGGAAAAACATCAGGATAGTCCCTAGAAACGGGGACTGACTCAACTGTAGGGGTCTCAGCACTAACATCTCTCACATAAGCCAAATACGCATCACACCCCTTCTCAACCATCCGCTGAACCTTAAGAAAAGAAATGACCTTGCGGGGAGTGTACTCTAAGGAACCTCTCCACTCTAACCTCGGTAGTCCTGGCATAGCTAGCGTCACGATCTTGGCGTGATAATCAAGAATAACATAGTAGGGAGATAACCAGTCCATACCCAATATAACATTGAAATATACCATACTGAGTAATAATAGATCAACCCTGGTCTCAAAACCACTGATAACAATCAAACACGACCGATATACGCATCCACAACAAGAAAATCTCCCACGGGAGTAGAAACATAAACGGGGGAACTCAAAGAATCCCGAGATATCCCCAGATGGGAAGCAAAGTAAGAGGACACATACGAATATGTAGAGCCTGGGTCAAACAATACCGATGCATCCCTATGACAAACGAAAACAATACATGTAATGACTGAATCTGAAGCAATGGCCTCTGAGCGGGCTGGAAGAGCATAATATCTAGCCTGGCCTCCCCCTCTAGGGCGACCTCGACCTCCCCGACCTCTACCTCGAGATGCCTGAGATGGTGGGGTAGCAGCTGGGGCTGGAAGAATAGGCGGAGGAACTGGTGGAAGGCGTGGAACCTGATAAGTCTGAGGTGGTGCACCCCTCCTAGCTCTGGGGAAATATCTGATCACATGACGAGGGTCACCACACTCAAAACAACCCCTCGGAGGACGTGGCAGCTGATGCTGACTCTGAACTGGCCTGTTGGAGTGGCCGATGATAGCACCTCGATCAGGATGCACATGAGATACTGGTGGTGCATAATAAGGCTCCTGAGGTTTAGAAGGAGCTGAAATACCACTAGCTGCTGGAAGAGCTGAATGAACGAGGCGACTCACAAAACCCCTACCATAGCGTGCTGCTGGTGCACGGGCTCCTTAAAAATGACCAGTCTCTCGAGACCTCTTGACCTCTCTCTCCTCCCTGTCCCGGGATAACATAGTATCAATCCTCCGGGAAATACTCACGACCTGCTGGTAAGTAATATCTGTCTCCAGCTCTCTGGCCATGCTTGTCCGAATACTGGGGTGGATTCCCTCAATAAAGCGTCGAACCCTCTCTTTGACAGTGACAACCAAAGCTGGTGCATGGCGAGCCAAGTCGCTGTAACGGAGTACATACTTTGACACAGTCATGGTACCCTGGCGTAGCTGCTCAAACTCTGCACGCCAAGCATCCCTGAGGCTCTGAGGGACAAACTAAAGTAGGAACATCTCTGAGAACTGAGCCCAAGTAAGTGAAGCTGCCTCGTCCGGACTACTAAGCTCAAAAGCACACCACCACTGATAAGCTGCTCCCCTCAGGTGGAAAGCAGTGAAAGAAACCCCACTCGTCTCCACAATACCCATAGTGCGGAGAATGCGATGACACCCCTCAAGAAAACCCAGGGCGTCATCCGAAGCTAGTCCGCTGAACTCAGGTGGGTGGTACTTCTTGTACCTCTCAAGTCGGAGCTGCTCTGCCTCAGGAACAACTATCCTAGTCTCATGCTGAACTGGAGCTGCTTGGGGCATAGGAATGTACTCTGGAACCTGCCCAATATGAACCCTCTGCTCAGGAGTACGGGCTGCGGGAGTCTGGGTCCTTCCCCCGGCTTGGGATGTAGCTGGAGCTATCGGGAGTAGTCCCGCCTGAGACAGAGTACTGAAGGCACTCAAGAACTGGGCCAATGTCTCATGGAGGGCTGGAGTAATAGTATGGACCTCCGGTGCCCCTCCAATTGTGGCTGCTGGGGGATCCTCTGCCTGTTCCCTAGTTGGTGCTCGGGCTGCACGGCGTGCTCTTCCTCTGCCCCGGCCCCGGCCTCTAGTGGCCCTGACTGGGGGCTCCGGTGCCTGGTCATCTGTACGTCCAATACGAGTACGAACCATCTGTAAGCAAGAATAGAATAGAGTTTAAGAGTTTTGATGACAGTAACTAGCACGATAAGGAATTGCAAGAAATAAGATTGTTCTTAACAGTTACATAGCCTCTCGAAGATAAATACAGACGTCTCCGCACTGATCCACGAGACTTAAATAAACCGACTTGTGATTATGTGACTCCTATGAACCTAGACGCTCTAATACCAACTTGTCACGACTCGTTTTACCCTCCAAACGGTCTCGTGACGGCACCTAGTCTATATGACTAGGTAAACGTAACATTTCCATAAAATAAGACAAAATAAAAAATATAAACAGTAAGGAAACAATAATACTATGAGCTTTAGCCGCTCGACTTCCATAACTTTTACTTTCTCAAAACCCGGAATGTCATAATCACAAGCTTTGTAAAACTCTAGCTCTATACAACGGAATAAAGAAAATGTATATATGACTATTTCTTATGCCTGTGGTAGAGTAGATGGGGACACGTGGGATTCTGCAGATGCGGAAGAATTACCTCGCGGTCTTCGAACAGCTGCTGTGGTACTCCTAAGCAAAACACTGCGTACCGGTACCTGGATCTGCACATGGGAAAACATGCGCAGGCAGGGCATGAGTACACCACAATCGGTACTCCGTAAGTGCCAAGCCTAACCCCAGTCAAGTAGTGACGAGGTCAGGTTGGGGCTCTACTGAGTTTGAAAATAAGACAGTGACAGTTTGAACAATAACATATAAATAGCAACAATAAGAAGAAATTTAAAGGAAAAGTGAAAGAAATAATAAAGGAGAGCCCTCGGCTCAGCACAACATATATCTCATCATCAAATATGCAATGCAGTACAGAGGGGAAAGCTACCGGATCTCGGTCCGTAGTCCCAATTTAAATATGCTATGGAGTACAAGGGAAAGCTCCTAAATCTTAGTCTGTAGTCCCAATTTAAATATGCAATGCAGTACAGGGGGAAAGTTCCCGGATCTCAGTCCGTAGTCCCAATTTAAATATGCAATGCAGAATTCTATCGGATGCGTCTTAATTAAACAATTCAAGAAAAATAACAAAAACGAATAAGGTAAAACTAACTAAGAATGGAGTAATCAGTAGCAAATACGGGGAATTCAAGTAAGGGCAGGTAGGCATGCTTATTCCTGTGCTAACTAATCAGTTACAACATGGAAAAGTAATGTAGGAAAGAAAATGAGTTATGTCATGGAAGGAAAAGCGGGAATTTAGCAACAATGACCCGTGTACGCACTCATCACCTCATGTACACGGCGTCCACATAATAAAAATCAGTATAAAATGCCTAAGGGAAATCCCCAACACAAAGTTGGGCAAGCCACTTACCTTGACTCCGCTAATCAACTCAATACCACGCTCTTGCCACGAGTATCCAACTCCGGGTGGCCCAAATCTATTCAATTCGATTGCATTATGTAAATATCACTTCAAGAAAACAAAATAGCTAAGCGTTTCTAAGCTAATACGCGAAATTAGGAAATTCGCCCAAAAAGTCCCCCGGGCCCACATCTCGGAATCGGGTAAAAAATATGTTTTCCGAAGCCCCATTCACTCATGAGTCTAACCATATAAGAATATCTCAAATCGGAGGTCAAACACCCAATAAAAACTCAAAATTTCGGTCTATGAAGTTCCTCCAATGTTTCCCTCTTTCTACCCAAGATTTTCGATATTAGAGGTGGGAATTAAGACTGGAATCATGGAAATTGATCTATAATGGTTAGAAATTACTTACCCAAGTTACCCAGGTGAAAATGCCTCCAAAAATTGCCTCTCCCGAGCTCTCAAAATAAAAAATAGTGAAAATAACATAAACCCTCGGAATTGGACTTTTAAAAGACTGCCTAGTCATTTCTGCTATGCGATCACTTATAAAGAGTCGCGATCGCGGAGAGTAAACCCACACGCGCCAGAAATCTTCTTATGCGAACGCGGCTATGGGTCTGCGATCGCGTACCTTCACACTCCAGAGCTTCACGATCGCGGTTGGGGCCTCGCGACCGCACATAACAAAATACTGGAACTTCCCCAGACCACTGATACACTATGCGACCGCGATATAGGGCATGCGATCGTGAAGGCAAATCCTCCAACAAAAATGCGATCGCGGACACCGCCTTGCGATCGCAGAGAACAACTCCAGGCCTCCCCTCATTTACCTTATGCGATCACGGAGGGAGACCTGCGATTGCAATGAACAAAAAGCTGCTGGTGAAAAACCAGCAAAATCAGCAAAGAGTTTTAGGCTAAAAAATGCCCATTTGGGTATCCAGAACACACCCGAGGCCCCCGAGACCTCAACCAAAACTACCAAACAACCCTAATACTTCATTCAAACTTGTCCGAGCCTTAAAAACATGCATCATAATATCAAAATCATAGAATATGCGAAGATTCAAGCCTAAGAACTTATGAAATTTCTAAAATCCACATCCGATGGTGAAACACGTCTAAATTATCCGAGTGACCTCATATTTTGCACACAGGTCATAAATGACATTACGGACCTGCTGTCGCTTTCGGAATTCCATTCCGAGCCTGATATCAAAATTTCACCTCTCGGCCGAAATTCTAACTTTCGCCAATTCAAGCCTAAATCTACAGCTGACCTCGAAAACATATTCCGAACAAGCTCCTAACCCCGAAATCATCCAACGGAGTTAACAAAGTCGACGAAATTCCATTCCGGATCTGTCTTCACACAATTATAGCTACAGTTCGATTTCTAAAGCTAAAACTCACATTAAGGGGCTATATGTCCAAAACCACTTCGAATTTCACCACTCGACGCTCTGATAAGTTCCAATAGCATAAATAGACAGGGGAGAAGCAGTTATTAGGGGATCGGGGCGCTAACCCTCAAAACGATCGACCGAGTCGTTACAGGAGCCCTCGGTAGCAGTGGAGGGCTTAGCAACAACGGAAGTACCAGGAGTAGTAGATGTGGTGGCTTTCCCTTTTGACTTGGGGTTGTCCGGTCCTTTCAAACTATACCATGAAAAAGCTGATTTCGGCCTCACTGTAACATCAAAGTCCCTTCCCTCAACTTCCATGTCTAAAGTACATTGTGAGGAAGTTTGGAAAGGGATAAGAGGCTTCATTTCTCTGTACTATCCGGTCAATCACCATGGCCATGATATTCCCGATATTAATCGGTATGCAGTCCATAATTGCTCCAACAATCAGGTCCCGAGAGAGAGGCATGTCACTGTCATGAAGGATGGGATCTATCCGGATGCAAACAAAGGTTGCCCAACCCTTGGCCTCGAAGCTGAGTATGTTCCTGTAGGTGATGGAACCTGCAGTCAAACAAGCTGTAGTAGTCCCCGGGATAGCTGTCACGACCCCAAATCAACAAGGGCTGTGATGGCGCCTATCGTGAACTAGACTAGCCCTCTAACACAATTAAATCAACATTTTTCTGTTTATGATAAATATACCCTCATACTCTGATAAAGATTTCCTTTTTAGGACAAGTTCAACAAGAAAATAATAATCCAACGATAAAAATCTAATACCGACCCAGACCTCTAGAGTCAACTGTCATGAGCATCTAGGACGATAAATACAATGTATAACAAAGTGACTTTGCTACTACAAAAGTCTAAAGTATGAAAGACAAAACTATGAACTGGGGAAAAGAAAGGAGGTCAGCTAGGGACGCTGAACAACTACCTCGATCCTATAACAAACTCCAAGCACGTCAGAGAATCAACTAGCGAGATGTTCCGGTACCTGGATATGCACACAGAGGTGCAGGGAGTAACGTGAGTACGCCGACTCAGTAAGTAACCAAAGTAACTAAAAACTTGAGTGCAATGACGAGAATTTATAAATCATAGTTTCATAAAACAATATTTTACTTTTGTAAAAAGGCTCAGTGAAAAGGAAAGTAAGAAAGCAATAATTTCACAACGTAGTAACCCCTCAGGCACAATATCACTCAAAATCAAGGTCTCTCAGTCACTCGTGACTCCAATATCATGATCCCAGGCCTACACTAAGCACTCTCGCTCAACAAGTACCAGGTATCGCTCATCTGTTGCGGCGTGCAGCCGGATCCAATATATATGCATATATATATGATGCGGCGCGCAGCCCGATCCATATAATAGTCGAATGTGCTCATTGGGACTGTACAGACTCCGTAGGGGCTCCTACAGCCCAAGAACTATGTTGATGCGGCGTGCAGCCCGATCCAATATATATTGTTGCGGCGTGCAACCCGATCCAATATATAATATATACTGCTGTGGCGTGCCGCCCGATCCGTATAATATATATATATATATATATATATATATATATATATATATATATATATATTGCTGCGGCGTGCAGGGCGATCCAAAACTATCCTCACATACTCAGCTCTCGGCCTCACTCAGTCATCCTCACCAGCCACTCGGGCAACTCATCTCAACTCCCGGGACTCAGCCCACAATACCTCTCAGAGTTTCAAAAACAGTGCGGTAACAGTGAAAATAGCAACAAGTAGAATCATGATTGAGTTCACAAATATTCTATCAGGATAGTGGGAGAATAGTGTAAAAATACCCCTGAGGGTCTAAACAGATCGGCACAAGGCCCCAAACATTGATTACAACTCATAAATAAGTATAAGTCTCTAAAATACAGGTTATTTCATGATTTCAAATCAGTTATACGGTTTAATAGTCGCTACGGGACGGACCAAGTCACAATCCCTATTGGTGCACGCCCACATGCTCGTCACCTAGCATGTGAGTCACCTCATTTATAAAAACAATGTAAAATACCAGGGTTTCATACCCTCAGGTCTAGAGTTACCATCGTTACTTACCTCAAAACAGTCCAAAAACTACTCTGCGATGCTCTTACCCCTCGAATCGGCTTCCAAACGCTCTGAGTCTATCAAAAATCAGATCAACAGCAATAAAACATGCTAGGGAGATGAACCCCAATTGAAAGCCATCAAAATTAGGCATAATTCCCGAAATTGGCCAAACACAGCCCCCACGGGCCCATGTCTCGGAATTCGATAAAATCACAAAAATAGATTCCTCATTCCCTCACGAGTCTACCAATACCAAATTTACCACCATCCGACACCAAATAACCATTCAAATCATCAAAAGAAATTCCCAAAATTTCCTCCCATTCTTCCCCAATTTCCACTTTCATTCGTCAAATTACATGATAATAATCAAGAGTACTTCATGAAATTAAACCAAACGTGAGTGAAGAACACTTACCACAAGAATCCCACTGAAAATCTCTTCCAAATTCTCCTTCTCTCGAGCTCTCTAATGGTATTTTGAGTTATGGCCTAAAACCCTCGTTTTTGAACTTAAACTTTCTGCCCAGTGATTTACTCACTGCGATCGCGGAACTACCCACGCGATCGCGAATAACAAACATGATGCCCCAATTATTTACCCTACGCGATCGCGATTCATCATGCCATAAACTCACGCGATCGCGAACCTCCCCACGCGACCGCGAGGAACAATTGGTCACCCCCTCACACGCCCCTTCAAATCTACGCGACCGCGAACGTTACCATGCGATCGGACTGCACAACATCCTCACACCACGCGATCACGTATAACAAAAATTTGTCCCCTCCAGCTTAGACCTACGCGATCGCAGGAACCTCCTCGCGATCGCGGAAGAGGAAACCAGAACCAAGAACACCAGGAAATCTTCCATCTTTCAAGACCAAAAGTTGGTCCGTTAGCCACCCGAAACACACCCGAGGCCCTCGAGACCCCAACTAAACATACCAACACACCCCATAACACCATTCAAACATAGTCGAGCCCTCAAAACACCACAAACAACGCAAAACACCAAAATCACATCAAATTCAAGCCTATGAACTTTGAAATTTCTAAATTTCACCAAAGATGTCGAAACCATCCAAAACACATCCGATTGACCTCAAAATTTGCACACATATCCAAAATGACATTAAGAACCTGTTATTACTTCCGGATTTCCATTCTGACCCGATAGCCTATTTTCCACTGCCGACCGAAAACCGCCAAAAAACAACTTTCGCCAATTCAAGCCTAACTTTATACCGGACATCAAAACTTCATTCCAAACACATTCCTAAGTCCCAAATCACCTAACGAAGCTATCCAAGCCATAAATTCCACATTCCTAGGTTGTTTACCAATAAGTCAACTCCTACTTGACTTTTCCAACTATAAGGCTAATTTAAGAGACTAAGTATCTCAATTCTCACTACGATCATTCCGAACCCGAACCAACCAACCCCAACACATCATAAACAGTCTAAGAAATGCATGAAAAGGCAGAAACATGAATAACTGTGCAAAAATTATGGAACGACCGGCCGGGTCGTTACATTCTCCCCCTCTTAAACAAACGTTCGTCCTCGAACGAGTCTAGAAACATACCTGGAGTCTCAAACAAGTGAGGATATCTTCTCTGCACCTCCCGCTCGGTCTCCCAAGTGGCCTCCTTCACTGGCTGCCCTCTCCACTGTACTTTCATTGAAGTTATATCCTTAGACCTCAACATTCTGACATGACGACCAAAAATAGCCATAGGCTCTACCTCATATGACATATCCCCCTCACGTTGCACTGTGCTGAAGTCTAAAACATGATATGGGTCACCAATATACTTCGAGAGCATCGAAACATGGAACACGGATGAACACTCGATAAGCTGGGTGGCAAGGTAAGTCTGTAAGCCACCCCTCCAATCTTCTGAAGCACCTCAAAAGGCCCAATGAATCGGGGACTCAACTTTCCCATCTTCCCGAACCTCATAACACCCTTCATGGGTGAAACCTTCAGAAGTACCTTCTCTCCCTCCATGAAAGACACATCCCGGACCTTCCGATCCGCATAACTCTTCTGCCTGGTTTGCGCCGTGCGAAGTTGCTCCTGAATCAACTTCACCTTATCCAACGCATCCTAAACCAAGTCTGTGCCCAATAGCCTAGCCTCACCCGGCTCAAACAAACCAACCGGAGATCTACACCTCCTACCATATAAGGCCTCATACGGAGCCATCTGAATACTGGACTGGTAACTATTATTATAAGTAAAATCCGCGAGTGGCAGAAACTGGTTCCATGAACCCCCAAAAATCAATGACATAGGCATGCAACATGTCCTATAGAATGTGAATAGTACGCTCTGTCTGCCCGTCGGTCTGAGGATGAAACGTTGTGCTCAAATCAAACCTGAGTACCCAACTCTTTCTGCACGACTCTCCAAATTTGTGATGTGAATTGAGTACCTCTGTCGGAAATGATAGAAATTGGGACCCCATGCAATCAGACAATCTCCCTAATATAAATCTCAACTAACTGCTCCGAAGAATATGTAGTACCAACAAGAATGAAGTGCGCGGACTTGGTCAGTCGATCCACAATAACCCATATAGCATCAAATCTCCTCGAAGTCTGTGGGAGTCCAACTACAAAGTCCATGGTGATCCGCTCCCACTTCCACTCTGAAATATCTAACCGCTGAAGTAATCCACCTGGTCTCTGGTGCTCATACTTGACCTGCTGGCAGTTGAGACACCGAGCTACAAACTCAACAATATCCTTCTTCATCCGCCTCCTCCAATAGTGTTGTCTCAAATCCTAGTACATCTTTGCGGCACTTGAATGGATGGAATATCGCGAGCTATGAGCCTCTGCTAAAATAAACTCTCGAAGCCCATCTACATTGGTCACGCAAATACGGCCCTACATCCTCATGACCCCGTCATCACTAATA
Source organism: Nicotiana undulata (assembly GCA_005239495.1). NCBI lineage: Eukaryota > Viridiplantae > Streptophyta > Magnoliopsida > Solanales > Solanaceae > Nicotiana > Nicotiana undulata. The sequence goes on from ML287880.1 coordinate 29,028, forward strand.
GTCACATCCCTGGAATCACCTCGACGGACCTTGTCCTGAAGAACTAGCAAGTGTCGTTCATAATACTAGCGTGCTCTAATCTGATCATAAAAAGAAGACCTAGAAGCTACACAAGCTAATACCCGCAGGGGCTCTGAAAAATCCAATCTCACCAACTGACCTGCTAAGGCCTGAACATCAAGTGCTAAAGGTCGCTCTGCTGCTGTAAGGTAGGCTAAACTCCCCAAACTCTCTGCTCTGCGACTCAGGGCATCGGCCACTACATTGGCCTTCCCCGGATGATATAGAATAGTGAGGTCATAATCCTTGAGAAGCTCCAACCATCTCCTCTGACGCAAATTCAAGTCCTTTTATTTCAGCAAGTACTGGAAACTACGATGATCAATGAAAATCTCACAAGGCACTCCATACAAATAATGGCGCCAAATCTTCATGGCGTGGAAAATGGATGCTAGCTCAAGATCATGCACTGGATAATGCTTCTCGTGCACCTTCAACTGTCTAGACGCGTAGGCAATCACCCTACCATCCTGCATCAATACCGCTCCTAAGCCAACTCTAGAAGCATCACAGTAAACTGTATAAGAACCTAAACCAGTAGGCAAAACCAACACCGGAGCTGTGGTCAAAGCTGACTTGAGTTTCTGAAAGCTCACCTCACACTCTTCAGTCCACCTGAACTGAGCACCCTTCTAGGTCAGTGTGGTCATACGTGCTGTAATATATGAAAATCTCTCTACGAAACGGCGATAGTACCCTGCCAAACTAAGGAATCTGCGAATCTCGGTAGCTGATGACGGTCTAGGCCAACTCTGTACTGCCTCCACCTTTGTCGGATCTACCTTGATCCCATCACAAGACACCACATGGACCGAAAATGCAACCGGATCAAGCCAGAATTCGCACTTCGTAAATTTTGCATACAACTTCTTCTCTCTCAGAGTCTGAAGCACAACTCTCAAATGCTACTCATGATCCTCCCGAGATCAGGAATATACTAAGATGTCGTCAATAAACAAGATGACGAAGGAATCAAGATAAGACCTTAACACACTTTGCATCAAGTGCATAAAGGCTGCTGGGGCATTGGTCAGCCCGAATGACATAACAAGAAACTCGTAATGACCATATCTGGTCTTGAAAGTAGTCTTCGGGATGTTAGAATCCCGAATCTTCAACTAATGATACCCGGATCTCAAGTCAATCTTGGAGAACACTCTGGCTCCCTGAAGCTGGTCAAACAAATCATCAATACGAGGCAACGAATACCGGTTCTTTATCGTAACCTTGTTCAGCTGCCTATAATCAATAAACATACGCATAGATCCATCCTTCTTCTTCACAAACAACACTGGTGCACCCCAAGGCGACACACTGGGCCGGATGAACCCCTTATCTAGGAGTTCCTAAAGCTGCTCTTTCAATTCCTTCAACTCCGCTGGTGCCATACAATAAGGTGGAGTAGAAATAGGCTGAGTGCCTGGCACTAGGTCAATACCAATATCCCTGTCAGGTGGCATGCCTGGCAGGTCTGCAGGGAACACGTCTGGAAAATTACGGACCACAGGAACTGAATCAAAAGCAGGAGTCTCACCACCAACACCCCTCACAAAATCCAAATAAGATAAACATCCCTTCTCAACCATACGCTGAGCCTTCATGTAAGAAATCACCCTGCTAGACACATACTCAACAGAACCTCTCCACTCAACCATCGGAATACCTGGCATAGCTAAGGTCACGGTCTTATCGTGGCAATCAAGAAGAGCATGACATGGAGATAGCCAATCCATACCCAGTATCACATCAAACTCAACCATGCTGAGTAACAGTAGGTCCACACGGGTCTCCAGACCCCCAATGGATATCACACACGACCGATACACACAGTCTACAACAATCGTATCACCCACCGGAGTCGACACATGAACAGATGTAACTAAAGACTCACGGGGCATATCTAGGAAATGTGCAAAATACGACGAGACATATGAATATGTAGAACCAGGGTCAAATAGGGCTAAAACATCTCGGTGACAAACTGAGATAATACCTGTGATCACTGCATCAGAGGCCATAACATATGGCCTGGTTGGAAGTGTATAGATACGAGCCTGACCTTCACCTGCTCGACCTCCTCCTCTAGGGAGGCCCCTGGCTGACTGACTCCCACCTCTAGCTGCCTTGGTGAGTGGTAAAGTAACTGGAGCTGAAGTCGAAGGCTAGCTCCTAGACTGAGATGGACCTCCAATAAATGAGGGCACTACCTCCTCATATACCCGAACTCTCCACACTGATAACAACTCCCTAGTGCAGGGGATGGGGACTGAAGGGAACTCCTGGAACCAGGATAACCAACCGAAGAGCCATGCATGGAGGAACCTTGAATAGATGGTGCTCTGGAGGAGCTCTGAGCTGGGAGGGCACTAAATGAAAAATTACCTAGATGAGAACTGCGCGGACCCTGCCCCGATGATGCACCGCTATAAGCTGGGCGAAATGGATGAGGAGGCCTAAATGGGCGGCCTCTACTGTGCTGAAACTGCCCCTGGAAGGAGTACTACTGAAATTGCCACATCCACGTGTCCTCTTAGCCTCCCTCTCCTCTCGCTCCTGACGGCGAATGGACTCAATATCCCGAGAAATATCAACAACATGCTCAAAGGTAACACCTGATACTCTCTCCCTAGTCATCAAAATACGGAGCTGGTAAGAGAGGCCATCCACGAAGCCCTGATCCACTCTCTATCAGTAGGGACTAACTTAGTAGCATGACGAGCCAACTCAGAAAATCGCATCTCATACTATGTCACTGATAGCTCTCCCTGACGCAGCTGCTCAAACTCCCTATGCTGCTCCTCACGGTAAGACTGAGGAACATACTTCTCCAAGAAGATAGTGGAGAACTGCTGCCAAGTAAGGGGGGCTTAACCAACAGGACTACGCCTTTCAAAAGACTCCCACCAAGTGAAAGTAGCCTCAGAAAACTAAAAAGTAGCAAATGAGACCCCACTCGTCTCCAGAATCCCAGCAGTACGAAGTATCCTCTGTCACTTATCCAGAAAACCCTGGGCATCCTTGCCCTCTGCGCTGCTAAATGTCAGAGGCTGAAGCCTACTAAACCTCTCCAGCCTGCAATGATCATCCTCTAGCATAACTGGAACCACGAAGCCTTGAACTGGAGCAACTGACTGAGCTGGAATTGCCCCCGGTGTCTGAAGGCCCTGTACAACCTGCTCAGGTGTCTGGGCAGCTGGAGTCTGAGTTCCTCCCCCGGCCTGAGATGTAGCGACAGTAGAAGATATGGACCTTGCCTGAGCAAGGCTGATACATACGGTCAAGATCTGAGCCAGGGTCTCCAGAAGACTCGGAATAACAATAGGCACTGCCGGTGCTTGAGCATGTCCCGCTGGAATATACGCGGCGGGAACCTGATCCTGAATAGTAGCGGGATCAACTGGTATTGCCCCGCTGCTGCGCGGGTTGGTCCCCTACCTCTACCATGGCCTCGACCGCGACCTCAACCTCTCGCTGGTCTAGCTGGTGTCTGGTCACGCTGATCAGTAGCGCGTGTCCTCACCATCTGTGAGAATGAAAAAAGAGAAGTTCAGGTTTCCATAATCAAGAGAATGGCACGACAGAATTTAAGAAAATGAGATGTTTCCTAAGAGATCTGTAGCCTCTCGAAGATAAGTAAAGACGTCTCCGTACCGATCCTCAAGACTCTACTAAACTTGCTCATGACCGCTGAGTCCTATGTAACCTAGTGCTTTGATACCAACTTGTCACGATCCCAAATCAACAAGGGCCGTGATGGCGCCTATCGTGAACTAGGCTAGCCCTCTAACACAATGAAATCAACATTTTTCTGTTTATGATAAATGTACCCTCATACTCTGATAAAGATTTCCTTTTTAGGACAAGTTCAAGAAGAAAATAATAATCCAACGATAAAAATCTAATATCGACCCAGACCTCTGGAGTCAACTGTCATGAGCATCTAGAACAATAAATACAATGTATAACAAAGTGACTTTGCTACTACAAAAGTCTGAAGTATGAAAGACAAAACTATGAGCTGGGGAAAAGAAAGAAGGTGAGCTGGGGACGCTGAACAACTACCTCGATCCTCGAACAAACTCCAAGCACATCAGAGAATCAACTAGCGAGATGGTCCGGTACCTGGATTTGCACACAGAGGTGCTGGGAGTAACGTGAGTACGCCGACTCAGTAAGTAATCAAAGTAACTAAAACTTGAGTGCAGTGACGAGCATATATAAAAAAGTGTTTCGTAAAACAATATTTGTACTTTTGTAAAAAGGCTCAGTGCAAAGGAGAGTAAGAAAGCAATAATTTCACAACGTAGTAACCCCTCAGGCACAGTATCACTCAAAATCAAGGTCTCTCAGTCACTCGTGACTCCAATATCATGATCCCAGGCTTACACTAAGCACTCTCACTCAACAAGTACCAGGTATCTCTCATCTACTGTGCATCCCGATCAAATATATTTACATATACATATGCTGCGGCCCGCAGCCCGATCCATATAATAGTTGACTGTGCTCACTGGGGGTGTACAGACTCCGGAGGAGCTCCTACAACCCAAGCACTATGTTGCTGCGGCGTGCTGCCCGATCTAATATATATTGCTGCGGCGTGCTGCCCGATCTAATATATATTGCTGCGGCGCGCAGCCTGATCCAATATATAATATATACTGCTGCGGCGTGCAACCCAATCCGTATAATATATATGTATATTGCTGCGGCGTGCTACCCGATCCAAAACTATCCTCCATACTCGGCTCTCGGCCTCACTCACTCATCCTCACCAGCCACTCGGGCAACTCATCTCAACTCCCGGGACTTAGCCCACAATACCTCTAAGTGTTTCAGAAATAGTGCGGTTACAATGAAAATAGAAACAAGTAGAAACATGACTAAGTTCACAAATATTCTATCAGGATAGTGGGAGAATAGTGTAAAAATACCCCTGAGGGTCTAAACAGATCGGCACAAGGCCCCAAACATGGCTTACATCCCATAAATAAGTATAAGTCTCTAAAATACAGGTTATTTCATGATTTCAATTTAGTTATACGGTTTAATAGTCGCTACAGGACAGACCAAGTCACAATCCCTATCGGTGCACGCCCACACGCTTGTCACCTAGCATGTGCGTCACCTCATTTATCAAAACAATGTGAAATACCGGGGTTTCATACCCTCAGGTCTAGAGTTACAATCGTTACTTACCCTAAAAACAGTCCAAAAACTACTCTGCGATGCTCTTGTCCCTCGAATCGGCTTCCAAACGCTCCGAGTCTATAAAAAATCAGATCAACAACATCAAAACATGCTAGGGAGATTAACCCCAATCGAAAGTTACCAAAATTAGGCACAATTCCCGAAATTGGCCAAACCCCGCCTTCCCGGGCCCATGTCTCGGTATTCGATAAAACCACAAAACTTGAATCCTCATTCCCTCACGAGTCTACCCATACAATATTTACCAAAATCTGACATCAAATACCCATTCAAATCATGAAACGAAATTCTCAAAGTTTCCTCCCATTCTTCCCCAATTTCCACTTTCATTCCTCAAATTACATGATAATAATCAAGACTAATTCATGAAATTAAACCAAAAGTGAGTGAAGAATACTTACAACAAGAATCCCACTGAAAATCTCTTCCATATCCTCCTTCTCCCGAGCTCTCTAATGGTATATTGAGTTATGGCCTAAAACCCTCGTTTTTGAACTTAAACTTTCTGCCCAATGATTTACTCACTGCGATCGAGGGACTACCCACGCGATCGCGAAGAACAAACATGTTGCCCTAATAATTTACCCTACGCGATCGCGAAAGTCTCCACGCGATCGCGATTCATCATGCCATAAACTCACGCGATCGCGAACCTCCCCACGCGATCCCGAAGAACAACTGGTCACCCCCTCACGCGCCCCTTCAACTATACGCGACCGCGAACGTTACCATGCGATCGCACTTCATAACATCCTCACACCATGCGATCGCGTATAACAAAAACCTGTCCTATATGGCTTAGACCTACGTGATCGTAGTAACCCCCTCGCGATCGCGGAAGAGGAAACCAGAACCAAGAACACCAGAAAATCTGCCATCTTTCAAGACCAAAAGTTGGTCCGTTAGCCACCCGAAACACACCCGAGGCCCTCGAGACCCCAACTAAACATACCAACACACCCCATAACACCATTCAAACTTATTCGAGCCCTCAAAACACCACAAACGACGCAAAAACACCAAAATCACATCAAATTCAAGCCTATGAACTTTGAAATTTCTAAATTTCACCAAAGATGTCGAAACCATCCAAAACACATCCGATTGACTTGAAAATTTGCACACATATACAAAATGACATTACGAACTTGTTCCAACTTCCGAAATTCTATTCTGACCCCGATAGCTTATTTTCCACTACTGACCGAAAATTGCCAAAAACCAACTTTCGCCAATTCAAGCCTAACTCTACACCGGACATCAAAACTTCATTCCGAACACACTCCTAAGTCCCAAATCACCTAACGAAGCTATCCAAGCCATAAAATCCTCATTCCGAGGTTGTTTACCAATAAGTCAACTCCTAGTTGACTTTTTCCAACTATAAGGCTAATTTAAGAGACTAAGTGTCTCAATTCTCATTACGATCATTCTGAACCCGAACCAACCAAATCCAGCACATCATAAACAGTCTAAACGATGCATGACAAGGCAGAAACAAGAATAATTGTGCAAATTCTACGGAACGACCGGCCGGGTCGTTACATTCTTCCCCATTTAAACAAACGTTCGTCCTCGAACGGGTCTAGAAACATACCTAGAGTCTCAAACAAGTGAGGTTATCTGCTCCGCACCTCCCGCTCGGTCTCCCAAGTGGCTTCCTCCACTGGCTGCCCTTTCCACTGCACTTTCACTAAAGTTATATCCTTAGACCTCAACTTTCTGACCTGATGACTGTTGATACCCAATTTTTCCTTAAATTATTTTAAAACTTGAATATATACCTTCAAATCAGTTTTTATAACAATTGATATTTTTTCTATAATTTCCAACATTTTTATTAATTTATTCTAATTTATCCATTATTTTTGATCTCCAATAATTAACCACAGATTGCATTACAAATGATTTCAAAGCATGTCTTGGTTTAATATATCATTTTAGGTCCTATTAAGGCCATATTATTTAAAAAATTAGCCTAATTAGCATTACTTGGCTATAATTGCAATAACTTTGAAATTATATCCTAATTATATATTATATGCTATTTTAATTCAATAATTAGTCATTTTATATTTCTAATACCAATTAATCACTTTAATTTCATTTATTTAGCCTTAATTTTATTTTATATAATTATTAGCCATTTTTATTAATTATTTATCTATTTTTATGGGTATTTAACATCTAACCATTTTTAATTTCAATTTTAATTCAATTCTACTCGGACCCCAACCCAAATTGAACGGCCCAAACACCTCCAGGCCCAATGCCCAGCCTACCCGACCCAATCTCCCATTCAATCTGAGCCGTTTAATTCAAATCAACGGCCCAGATTAACCCTTTCCTTAATTAACCCCTAAAGACTACCCCCGCTCCATTCATTTCCCTCGCTTCATTTCTCTCGCCGTCTCTCTATCTCCCTCTCTCTCTGGTTCCCTCTAGAACCTTCCCACTTCCCCCCATCCGTTGAGCTCTGTCACCCTTTTCCAGCCACCTCCCTTGCCGGAAACCATGAGTTCTCACCACTCCTAGCCTATGTCTCTCCCCCCACGCCGACTTGACACTGTCCTGAGGCCCTTAAGAGAACCTGGAGAGGTTCAACTCCCACCTATGGCCTTTCATGCCGTTCTCCGGCCATCTACGGCCGTCCGAGTAAGATTTCCTCATTTTTTGGCTAGAACCAGTGGTTCTTTAGTCGGTTCTCTTTCTCTTTGGGTTGTCTCTACGAAACCCTAATCACTAGACCTACTTTTTCTTAGATATGTAATAGATCTAGGCGTATCATGAGTTACTTTACTGTTTCCTTGAAAGATTTTCCGATTTTCCTTCAAGGTGACTTTTCATCTTCAAACTAGGGTTTCTTAACCCCTTTTTTAAAGCGGCTTCCCTCTGATTTTCAGTATTATTCTATGATTTCTACTATGTTTTGACGGTTTATTCAAGTTTTCCCTTTTATCTAATTTATTATGTTGAAAACCCTAATTTTGGTCTTAACCTGGGGATTCTGAGTCTGTTTTTGATGATTTTGCTCGTTTAATCTGTATGTGTACTGTCGCGCCACCCTTTTTCCTCGCGGAGATCGGGTTCGTGACATTTTTGGTTAAGACAACTCTTTCCTTTTGGGAAAGGGGTTTTGCATTTTTGAAGAGTCGCCACCTAACGATTTTTGAGGTGCGTTAGGGAACCTAAGGGGTTCATTTCAACTACGTTGTTAACCAGAGATAGGGCAAGGACTTTAAATTACCTTAAGGGAAAGGTGTTAGGCACCCCTCAAGATCCACAAGTGTGGTTCCCGGCCAAATAACTTTTGTGAATTTGTACGGTTTAGCAAACAAACAAATAAAGGCTCAAATAAGAGGGGATTTAAATCTTAAGCATGCAAGGTGTTTGAAAACAATTAGAGAAAAAGCTAAGTTTTGAAAAGGGTTACAATCTAAGCACGTAAAGTAAAGGATATCCTAGATCTGTGATAATATGGATCACATCAATGCAATACCCGATATGACACTCCTCAAAGAGGGGCTACACGTGGTATTAGCGCATCTGTCATCATATCCATATTCTACCCTTTCCCATCTCGTGAAGGTAATTAAAGCGCATATTGGTCACGGCCTCTATTGCCTGCTGTTACCCGTCCCTTATTAATAGTCCCAGAGGAGTTTAGGACTTCTACCTATAAGGGAAGTTCTAGGCAGACCCTTAGGTTTAAAGGAAAAATGCTAGGGCGACAAACAAAAGCATATGTGACTGCAGTTAATGAGAACATAGAAAAGCAAGTAAAGGCTCAAGTTTACCTCCACAAGCGATACAATTAGACAACACAACTCAAACACAGTTACGGGCAGTGTTTAAATTCATAATCCTAAGACATGGTGTCTAGGTGAGTTCAGAATATAAGCAGATATGCAGACCTATTTTTATAACTCAGAAAAGGGGTCCTAGTCAATTTGCCTACTGATTTGAAACCTTTTAAGCATTGAGCACCATATACAGGAAGGCAGATTTCCAGTTTTAGACAAATTAATCACCTAATGCTTGCCTAGGTGTGAGATAGTATATACCAATTACCAGAATTACTTAGAGGAGAGCTGGTCAACATTGTGTTACCTAAACATGCTGTTCTATGTGTTCAGAATACAAACTTATTATCAGCTAATTGCGAGGATTGAATGAAGTTGTTTTGTTTCCAGTAATAAGGCTAGGTGTGCTTAAACGAATGAGATGCAATCCTAAGGACATGATATCTAATGCACAAAGATGCAGAATGGTGCAGAATCAGAAGCCTAAACAAGATTTCTAAATGCACAAATATTGCAGTGTTTTGACATGCTTTTAGGATATGCAAAAGTGACAGGTTTATTAGTTGTTTACCTAGAACATGATCTCTACATGTAACATGGTGAAGCATGATTGCACATTTTGTTAACACTCTTATTTTAGGGCCGGATTTAGATTACATTTTCAGGACGCATAGATAGAATCACATGATAGCAGTTTTTCCATTGTTACTTACGGAACAAGATTTTCCTAAGTGATATAACAGTATTGAAGTGAAGTGCTGAAACAGTGTTTATGAAATCCTAAAGAGAATGATTTCTAATGCACGATATGCTTTGCACATGTTTGTCCTAAACATGATCTCTATTGCACACATAGGAAATATAAACCTAATAGCATGGTTTCTACCCTTTTAGATATGTAGTATGCATAGTTACCCCTTCCCTTTTTACTATCCATTCCCCAAGAGTTGTTTACAAATTATTAGAGACCAATGAATGAGTTACATAAATAGAAATAGAAAATCAAGAAGCTACTCTATAGGGAGCCTTCAAGTAGGTCCAAATTTCCCAAATCCTCCAATGGCCTCATATGCCTCAGTTCCATAGACAAATCAGAGTCTAGGTGCATCAAAGTTCCTAAGGATCTCAAGGATCCAGGGCAGTGCTTACACCTAGACTTAGTAACCAAGAATTGAGCAAGTGCAGTGTGAAAGTGCCAGCCTCAGTGTGTCAGAGTTCAGAGGGAGCTCAAGGGTCCCAAAGCAGTACTCACACTAAGGGGGCAGAACTCAAAAGGCCTAAGAATAAAGTGAAGTGCAGGAGGTTATTTGAAAAGAGTTGAGTTAAAAGAGCACTTCTGAAAACAGTCTATTTGAAATAGGTTTACATATCAGTAGGTGAGTGGCTTAGGAAAATAGTTTGAAATGAACAGGGGATGGAGCATTCAACCAGCACCAAATAGTACACATCACATAGAGAGACAACCACAAACAAGGAAGCAGGGATTGGGGACATATAGGCCATACATAGAAATAAATTTGTATACAAGTTAACACTAGAGATGTACTAAAGCATCACAGACATGTATAGGACCTAAACAATCACAGACATAGTTTATCACAAAGAGTTCATGCCAAGAACTAAACAGAACTAGATTGAGGGAGTACTAGGGAGAGGACAACACATAATAAACATAATTACACATAAGTTCAGGAAAGGTTCCAGATATAGTATAGAGACTAAGTAACATGTGGTGCATGTTGTAGTATACTAAGAATTAAAGAAAACATAAGAAGAATCATGTTGAAGCATGCAAAGGGGTTAGTAACATGTTGAGGCTAAAGGAAAAATGTGTTAAGAACTAAAACAACAGAGCATACAAAACTAGTTGCAAGTAGGACAACAGAACCATAAGTAAAAGCAGATTAGAAATAAAATGAATTGAAATACCCAAAGAAACATATTGTTTTGAAGCTTTAATCATAAATTGAAGACATACCAGTTGGAATATAGCAAGTACGGAATGAAGAATAGGCAAATAGAATAACCAGTCTTGGCTTGCAGCCGACTAGTAATAGCAGGTAATCAAGAGAAGAGCAGTAGAGAGTATGTATGTGTGTAAAAGAGAGAATTGAATATTGTGTGTGTCTCTCTGCGTGTTAATGAAAGACTAGAGTATTTATATTTGAAAACAAGTAGTAAAATAAGGTAGGAATCATAGTAGCATGGTAATTAAGGAACTCGGAATCAATTAGTCAACTATCAAGGCAAGTACTCCCTTAAGTTAAGGGATTTTAATTCAAACGGTAAAAACTAGTAGCATATAAGGAACGAAAGAATCAGTACGTGACTAATAAGGAAGGAATCAATGTTCATTAAGCATAGGGTAGTCAATTAGGACTAAATTCAGAAAACTTCAATTAAGGAAATGATTCAGTAAAAATAAAGTACTACAACAAATAAGGTAATGAAATCAATTAATTTAAACAGACGAGTAGAATTCTAGGGTTTTAAAAGAATCCTTTCAATCAAACCATCAAATAAGGAAATCAGAATCAGTCAAGAGAGTCATGATTCTATAATTCAACAAATAAATAGAGAAGAGAAAACATTCGTAGCAAACAGGCAGGGTCAGCAATATCGACAGAAGGAGGCAAGAGATGAACAAACAGGAATGAACACAATCATACGGAGATAATACAAGTAGGCTAAGGACTCAGTAAAACCTATTCGAAGTATGGCAACCACAGAATCGAGTAATCAGGCTAACACAAAGAACCAAAGTAAAAAGATCTTAAAAATTTGGGCCTTTTAACATAAGCGAGTTAAAAAGTGGTAAGAACACAGAATCATTTGAGATATGCGAGGAACATGTTTAAACATACAGAAAACATCAGTTTGAACAAGTGTAAAATAAACTCCGAGAACACCCTACCTTTAAAGGAAGTCAAAATGACTTAAAATTGAAGATTTTTAAAAGAAGTTCGAGACTAGTATAAAATATAGAGTGAAACAAACTTAAATCGCTAAAAATAGCATGGATCTAAGAGATTCAAACAAAAGTCAGGGTTTCAAAGGAAACCCAAATAGAAACGGAAGAACTTGTTATAAAATTCAAGGATCATAACAAATATGGTGTGATTTTGCCCAAAATCACACCAGAGAAGCTATGAACAACCAAAACAGAAACCCTAGACACAAGTCAGCATGACCTAGGGCCCTCGAAGGCCTCAGAGATGATGAGCAAGGTGAGGGGGGAACCATTGGAGGCTTGGGGTTGAAAGGTGGTCGCCGGAGATGGCTGGAGAGGGAGACGATGGTTGAAGAATGCTAGGGTTAGGTTGAGAGAAGAGAAGAGATGAGAGCATCTGAAGGCGGCGTGGTTTAGAAAAATGATGTAGGGTTAGGGGTCTTTAGGAATTAAAAAGGAAAGGGTTTATTTGGACCGTTGATCTGGGAGATCAACGGTCAGGATTAGACCGGGTAGATGGGTTCCGGGTTTGGGTAGGAGTTTATAGGATCTGGGTCGGGTAATTGGGTAGGAAATTGGTTTAAGAGTGGGCTCAATTTGGGCTATAATTGAAAGCCAAATTTGGCTATGATTTAAATAGCCAATTTCCCTATTTTGATTTTAATAAAATAATAAATAATTTTCTGAGAATAATTTTTCTATACCAAAATGATTAAAAATGTATAATTATCATTTTAAAAATATAGGGGCCAATTTTACACGTATAAGATATAATTATACATTAAGACGGGCTAACATTGCAATTATATGCAATTTAGCTTGAAAAATACCAAATGTAATTATAAAAATGCATAAAAATTATATTAATTATATTTTAGTATAAGTATAGAATTTAAATGAATAAATCATTATAGCAATAATTTGGGAAATAATTATTGCGAAATTTATGAATAAGAAGGGGAGAAAATAAATCAATTTAAACCCTTAAAATTATGGGAAAAAATATAAAAACCTTGTGTATGCTTATATATGTTATTTTGAAGGTATTTATGCATATTTAAAATATATAGAAAAATTGGGTATCAACATGTACTTGTTTCTCATGAACATTTTGAGTTTTTCTGTGACTTTACCTAGTTTCGTTCATTAGGGTTTCTGATCCTTGTTGCCTCTGCTCGCATCATGTTTATTCTGTTATTTGTTTTAATCATTTACTATGTTCTATGCAAATTCCCGATTTTACGTGATTTTTACCCCACTGTGCTTATTATGGTTTTAATGTTAACCTCTCCTTGCCTATTATGTGTTTATTCCGTGTTAATTTCCCTTAGTTGCGTTATTCTTATTCGAATCCCTGATTCCCTGGGATTAGTGTCCTTCACTTATCTCTTATGGTAATATCCCTTACTGATTTTTGACCTGTGAGTTATTCTCTTGCCTTATTATGTGATTGATTCTACTATTAATCGATTCTTACAGACCTTTCCTTAATTAGATTTTCTGAACCTAGACTAATTACTTGTTCTATATTTACTATGCTGAAATTATTTACTTGTGTGATATATTTTAGTCATATATGGTATTTTTCCTTATTTATCATCTTCCTACTAACCGTTTGAACTTAACTCCTTCAATTAAGGGAGTATCTATGATGATTTTATACTAATTGATACCCAGTCCCATAATTACTGATTAACTTTTATTCCTACCTTATTTGCTACCTGTTTTCAAACTATGTATACATTGCTTTTCATTAACACAAGACAGAAACACACTGGTTCAATAACTCTCTCTGTCACAATTAAACTTTCTGCTCTCTTTTCTGTGCTACTTGTTATTGTTCTGAGTTAGCCGGCTGCAAGCCAATGCTAACTATTGTGCTCTCCTATCCCCTTCCTTGTGTTTACTGTCTTCTTCACTGGTATGTTCTAATTCAAATTCCAGTTCCCAAACCAACATATTTCTTTTGCTGCTTCAATTCATTGTGTTTCTAATATGCTTATATCTACTATTTTGTTGTCCAACATGTAATTAAAATCTCTTAGCTTCATCTCGTATGTTAAGTTAGGCTTTACCTTTTATGATAAACACGTCTTTATGAACTTGAAACCTGTTTCAACATACTCTACTCTATTCTTATGTTTGTACACTGGTTTTGATTAGGGCATACTCTACTAATACTACCTTAAGTTGTTTCGATGTTGACTCTGCACTATGCTATACCCCAATCCTATGAACCCCTTTAGAGCTTTTATTATGTACCTCTGTGCACTTCTACCTGTTATATGTTCACTATTCTGTGCTCAATGTGTCCCCAATCCCCACTACCCCTTGGATGAATGTTTGTGGTACTGAACCTACCTTGGGTCTGTGGTCTGTGAATATTACTGAACCTATTTGGTTCTATATTTGGGTCTATTGTGTGTCAATTATCCTGCTCCCTTAAAAGTTGTTTTACTAAGTTCAGTTCTCCTTTATTTTACAAAACTATATTTTTACAAGTCTCTTTTCAAATCATTTTCCTACTAAAAATTTTCAAAACTATGTCAAGCACTCTCCCTCTACTCCTAGACCCTTAAGTTCTGCCCCCTTAGTGTGAGCACTGCTTTGGGACCCTTGAGCTCCCTCTGAACTCTGACACACTAAGGCTGGCCCTTCCACACTGCACTTACTCTACTATGGCTATGAAATCTGGGTGTGAGCACTTCCCGGGATCCCTTGAGGTTCTTAGGGAACTCTAACACACCCGGATTATGAGAAAGGCTGTGAAACACCACTTGGCATTGAGGATATGGAGATCCGGGGCTATACTGCAAGCTCCCTATAGATAACTTCTTATTTTTTCTATTTCAGTTATGTAATTCATGCTCAATGGTCTGTAATAATTATTTGTAAACAACTCTAGGGTTGGATAGTGAAAAAATGGAGGGTAATATATATGCAGTAGTATAGCCAAGGGTAGAAACCATGCTCCTAGGTTTAATTTCTTCTGTAGAATTCATTTTTAGGAATAACACACACAAAGCATGACATGCATTAGATACCATGTTCCCTAGGATTCATATATTCTGTTTAAGCATCTCATCATTACTACTATCACTTAGAAATCCTGTCTCTAGGGTAAATAATAACACTAAAATAAGTTGTCACCATGTGATTCTGCCATATGTAAACCTTACATTTCCTGAAAGCATTTAGAAATCCTGTTCTAGGACAAATATTTTAACATAAATTGTTATTCATGCAATCAAGTCTCATCACTCTACAACCATGCTACGCACTTAGAAATCATGCTCTAGGATAAACAAAACAAACTATCACTTCTGCCTATTCTGAAACTGTGCATAATGCTATGATTTTGTGTGCATTTAGAAACCCTGTTTTAGTGATTCTGCATGTGCATAATTTGCATTAGATATCATGTTCTAGGATCACACTCGCTTAATTACACTTAGTCTAATTACATATGCATAAAAATATATGAAACAATCCACCTTGCTCTAATAACTGGTAATAACTCCTGTATATTCTGCAACACCTAGAACTGCATGCTCTTAGGTGTAACAATCTAAAACTATTAACATTCCTGATAACTGTTACATATGATCCTACACCTAGTCAAGCCTTAGGTAATCAACCTTAAAATAAAAACCGAAACTGTCCTCTTGTGATTACTGTCTAACTATCAGCATGCT
Organism: Nicotiana undulata; assembly: GCA_005239495.1. Taxonomy (NCBI): domain Eukaryota; kingdom Viridiplantae; phylum Streptophyta; class Magnoliopsida; order Solanales; family Solanaceae; genus Nicotiana; species Nicotiana undulata. The sequence goes on from ML287880.1 coordinate 44,747, forward strand.
TAAAATCAGTAGGCAAAACTGATTAGGACTTCCTCTCTGAGTTATGCAATAAATCTGTCTCTCTGTTGTCATCACTTAGATACCATGATTTAGGATATGAATATAAACCCAGACCTTAATTGTGTTTGAGTCATGCTGATTCCTTGTATTATCTGTGGAGGTACTTGAGCCTTTCCTGTTTATATGTTATCCCTTATCTGCAGTCCTATATTCTTTTTTCTACATGTCGCCTTAGTATTTTACCTTTAAAACCTGAGGGTTTACCTAGAACCTCAATCATAGGATAGAAGTCCTAAATTTCTCTGGGACTAATAGGAAGGGACGGGTAACAACATGCAATAGAGATCGTGACCAACACTCGCTTTAATTACCTTTACCAAATGGGAAAGGGTAGATATGGACATGATGACCGGTGCGCTAATACCACGTGTAGCCTCTCTTCGAGGAGTGTCATACCGGGTATTGTATTGATGTGATCCATATTACAAACAAACCTAGGATACTCTTACTCCATATACATGTTTTGACTATAATCCTTTTCAAGACCTATCTCTCTATTAACCGTTTTCAAACATATGTGTACTTAGACTAAAATCCCCTACTATTTGGACAATGTTTGTTTTCTTGCTAGTTACACAAATTCACAAATGCTATTTGGCCGGGAACCACACTCGTGGATCCTGAGGGGCGCCTAACACCTTTCCCTTAGGATAATTTCAAGCCCTTACCCTGTCTCTGGTTATCAAACGTAGTTGTAAATGAACCCCAATAGGTTCCCTAACACACCTTAAAATCGTTAGGTGGCGACTCTTCAAAACATGCAAACCCCTTGTCCAAAATGAATGACTTTTCCTAACCAATGTCATAAACCCTTTTAACTGGCCCCGAAGGAGTGTCTGGGAAAAAGGGGGTGCGACAGCATGGCGACTCTGCTGGGGAGTTTCAGGCTTTTACCATTTTCAAATTGCTTTGTGAATTTGTACCTCTTCCCACTCCCCTTATGTGCAATTACTTGTCTATTTCTTTAAGCATTTAGTTTTTTTCCAAAAGCAAACTGACATTTTTCCTTGTTTCCTTCCTTTGTAACCACTTTTAAATTATAAACTGCTGTACTTACTGCTTTCATAACGTGAAAATACATGTCTCCATGCCTTTATTATTTTTGTTGCATAATCATGATTCAATATCATACTCCACTCGTGCCAAAACAAATCTTATAGAAACGCTTGATGAGTGGTTGCGCCCTTCCTATATTATCACCCCTAAATTCGAAAAGGCTTATTTGTGGTAAAACTAGTCGATCAGCGGTGCAGTCGACGGTTCCGTGCCTTTCCCCTTTGAGTTGTCCGCTCAAGGGTACCAGTCTAAAACCCCATAGAAACCTTACTCCGTTATACTGTTGCATGCATCATGGCCAGGATAACGTGTTGTTCGCACAATAGCCTTTAAGATGGCCTTGTCCAAAGTCCACCGGGTTTCCATAAATCCCAACGGACATCATCACGTTCTGCGCATTTATTTGGAGAACTAAATGCTTACATGATAATCATTCATGTTAAATAGTTGAGTCTGGTGGGGGTCAGGGTCTAACCTTGTTTTACTTGCAGAAATATGAGGCAAGAAGTCCCCAGATTCGGCATGGTCACCAACATCCACCCAAAACTGCTGAGTTGGTGGGAAGATTTGCATCCTAGTGACAAAAACCTCGTCAGGAAATATCTGGGTAATCTACCATCCCTCCTGTATATCCAGCCTAAAAACATAATGATAGAGGATGCTACTATATTCTGGGACTATGAAAGGGCTGTCTTCCGCTTTTGGGACATCGAAATGACGCCGTTGTTAAAGGAAATAGGAGGATTGGCCGGTCTGGCTTGGGAAACTCCGGGTTTGTTAATGCCTGAGAACCGCACATGCAAGGGTTTCTTAAAAATGATGGGTCTAAAGAAGAACGCTGAATTGGGATGCCTGAAATAATCGTACATCCCTTTTGATTACTTGTATGAAAGGTACGGCCATAACAAACCATACCGTACCTTCCATGATGAATCATCCCTTTTCATGTTTTGCTTCCTGGGTCTAATCGTATTTTCGATGAGGAAAGAAAGGATCCATACTAGGTTGGCTATGGTAACCAAGACACTAATGGAGGGAATTGGTGGGCAGAACTTCAACATCATTTCTATGATCATTTCAGACATATACCGAGCCTTAGAGAAATGCCAAAGAGGAGCAAAACACTTCGAGGGCTGCAACTTATTACTACAGCTCTGGCTCTTAGAACATCTTCAAATGGGCCAGTACCGACAAGAGTTTCAGGGAAGAGTGTGGAATGACCACATCGCTTTCCACCATCCAAAGCGAATGACTTACATCCCCGGCATGTTTGCTCAGCCAGCGAATGCCAAAAAGTGGGTCGAATTCTTCGATAATCTGACTGAGGAGCAAGTCCAATGGATGTTCGAGTGGTTTCCTACAGAAGAATTCATCGTCCGGTCCAGAGATGCACCATTTCTGATATTGATTTGTCTGAGAGGAACATATCATTACGCCCCTCTCCGGGTTATGAGACAAGCAGGTAGGAAGCAAGTCATACCTAGGGTCGACAAGATGTGCCATTTTCGGGCTGACTTTCAAAATGATGATATTCCTCACAAGTGCCACGCTCATCACATGTGGCACTGCAAGATTATAATAGAGAAAGACACCATTGAACCATACAGATATCACGCTGGTTGCACCCATTTCTATTCGGGTTGGTTGGAAGATAATTGGGATGGTCTGGGAAAACCGAGGTTCGTCCGAGGCCACATGATTATAGATGAAAAGGCCGAGGCACGGGTCAAATACAATCAACTACGCAAAAGGATCCGTGAATGCGAGAGCGAGCACCGCAAAATACATGAGTCCGACAAGAAGCTAATCGAGAAATGGAAAGACATGGCCATCAGCACCAATAGAAAACTGGGATACTTGGAGCGCGGCATAGTCGAACTGGAGGGAAAATTCATCAAAAAGGTCGAAGACTGTCAAAAGGCTGAAGGGACCGAAGGTGGGCATCTAGCCAGCGCATACCTACTACTGGGACTTCGCGAGTTGGGAATGCTGTTTGAAGGAATCAAGGATGCCGAGTCTGGGGAAGGTTCTTCTAGGACCAAATAGATAGGAATTTCTTTTTTCGCTTATTAATGTAATAAGGACAATCGCCATTAGTAATTTTTATTTCTTGCTTGTTTAGTGTCGTTTTGGGATTCGTCTATTTTTATATTAATGAAATGAGGCATTTTAGCATTTCAAGTTCTGCAAATTAATTTGTTGCTAGACCTACCTCGGGCACAAAGAGGTTCCCAAATTAGGACGCGCTTTACATTCCCACACTATGTGTTTAAATACTGCAATACTTTTTCATAATCCTCACTGACTTGGTTACTTTTTATTTTGTTTTTGTTTTCTTTATTTTATTATTCCCCTCCCCAAAGGTTGGTTCGTGCACTACGGCATCATCATCCTATCTCACAAGATCCAGGGGACCTCCACCCTCTCCTCCTCCTAGTCATCCCAAAGGCAAGAACAAAGGCAAAAAGAAAATGGAAGATTCAGGCAACATCAGGAAGGAAAACACAGTCGAACGGGTAGAGGCCACTGATGGCCAGTGTGTTCGGGTTCCAAACAAGAATATGTCAGATCTAGAACTGAAATTATTGAAATTCCAAGCGGAACTTGATCAGGTTCAAAATTTGGCAAACATGTCATTTACCCTCAGCGTCCTAGACGTCAACCCCCACAACGCCCAGAATCCTACACCTCCTCAAAACATCCCAAAGCAGCAAAATCATCCCGCAGCTCATCATCACACCACTCCACCAAAGAATCAAATCGTTCCAACACAATGTAATACTTGTCGTACTCCTAATAACACTCCACTACTTATCCCAGAACCTCAGAACTTCACAAATGACCATTTCTACACCCATGCACCAGGCCATCACCACAATCCTATCTACGTGGAGACTATGCCACACTCCACTCAACCTATCTCATACACACCTGAGTATGACGAAAAGGATCTGCTTATCAGGAACTTGGCCGAGGAACTTAAGAAGCTGACTAGCCGGGTTCAAGGCGTTGAGGGAAGAAAGGGAGTCGAAGGGCTGAACTATGAGGACCTCTGCATACAACCCGATGTCGAACTGCCCGAAGGGTACAAACCTCCTAAGTTCGAAATGTTTAATGGTACAGGTGATCCAAGGGTCCATCATAGGACCTACTATGACAAGCTGGTTGGAGTAGGGAAAGATGAGAGGATCCGCATGAAGTTGTTCATGAGGAGCTTGAAAGGAGATACATTGTCTTGGTACATCAGCCAAGATCCCAAGAAGTGGCCAAATTGGGTAGGCATGGCGTCTGACTTCATGGACAGGTTCAGATTTAATACAGAGAACACACCAGACGTGTTCTGCATCCAGAACCTGAAGAAGAAGCCCACAGAAACATTTTGCGAGTATGCTACTCGTTGGAGGTCCGAAGCTGCTAAGGTCAGACCCGCCTTAGATGAGGAACAAATTAATAAGTTCTTTGTCCGGGCTCAAGACCCGCAATACTATGAGCGATTTATGGTGATTGAGAATCACAAGTTCTTCGACATTATCAAATTGGGTGAAAGAATCGAAGAAGGTATTAAAAGTGGTATGGTCACAAATTTTGAAGCCTTGCAAGCTACGAATAAGGCATTACAGTCCGGTGGTGTGTCCAAGAAAAGGGACGTGGGAACCGTGATGGTTGCGCAGAGAACCAAATCTCCCCTCAAATACCAAACTTACCCAACACCTCCACTCACATATCAGCCAACCCCAAATTACCAAGCACCCCCACCCTCTTACCAAGCTCCACCACCAACCGACCAATCATCTCCACCACCTACATATCAACCTACTTCACCTAAAAACTCCCAACCCGCTCCTGTTTACCACACTTACAATTCTCAGCCATCCCACTATTAGTCACCCCCTGCACGCCATAACTTTCCTAGACCTCGACCAAATTTTAATCGCAGACCTCCAAAATAATACACCGCCATCGCCGAACCTATCGACCAGCTGTATGAAAAGCTAAAAGCTGCTGGTTATGTCACCCCAATCCCTGTTGTGACCCCTGAGAACCCTTCCCAGTGGGTCAACCCAAACAAGTCCTGCTCATACCACTCCGGCATGAAGGGACACACCATCGATGAATGCGGCTCTTTGAAGGATAGTATACAATCCTTGATTAACAACAAGATCATTGTGGCAAAGGAATCCGCTTCAAACATCCGCAAAAATCCTCTTCCAGACCATAAGGGTGGAGGCATCCACATGATTGAAATAGAATACGACTGGGACCCCGAGGGGACGATCGAGTTGATCGTAGAAGGCGATGACCCAAAGAAACCAGCGGTTACTCTCAACCCAATCATAGTCAAAATTTAGCCGTCTGAGGATGCTGAGGTAGATATGTCTGTACCGCTTGAGTTTGAAGCATCACCACCCGTAAATACACCGACACCAATTGAGGTCGAATTCATGCCTCCGGCAAATGCACCCGCACCATTTGAGGTTGCAGTCCTGCCACCTAAGGCACATGTTCTGTTCGAAGTGAGGGTAGCCGCACCAATTACAGTGGCAATATCAACCACGCCACCTTTCTATACAAATGTTGTACCATGGGACTATGCAGCCGAGGCAAGAAGGAAAGGCAAAGTCAAGACTGAAGAAGCTACCGCGGCATAGGGTATGACAAGAACTGGTAGAGTCTACACCCCTGAACATCTGGCAGAATTAAGCAAGCAGGCTTCCAATAGGCCACCCATTATTGAGACAGGCCCGGACGACCTTTGGAGGAAAGTGCAGGCCAAGGAGTATTCGGTCATCGACCAGTTGAACAAGAATCCAACTCAGATATCCATCCTTTCCTTGCTACAAAATTCCGAGACACACATGAGCGCTTGTTAAAAGTGCTAAGCGAAGCATATGTACCGAATAATATCACTAGTGGGGAAATGGCCAATATGGTAGGCCAAGTGTTAGAGAGCCACAAGATTACCTTCCATGAGGACGAGCTTCCACCTGAAAGGTTGGTTCACAACAAGGCACTGCACATCACTGTGCAGTGTGAAGATTATTTCCTCACCAGAATTCTTATCGACGGGGGATCCAGTTTAACTTCTTTCCGTTAATAACGCTTAAGAAATTGGGCAAAGGGTTGCATGAGATAAGACATGGAGCAATCAATGTAAAGGCTTTTGATGGTTCCCATAGGTCTACCATTGGTGAGATTAGTCTGTGCCTGCAGATGGGACCAACTTGGTTCGTGGTCGACTTTCAAGTAATAGATGTACTAGCCTCCTACAACATGCTATTGGGACGACCATGGATACATGCAGCTGGGGCTGTAGCATCAACGCTGCATCAGGAAGTGAAGTTTGAATGGAACCACCAGGAAGTGATCATTCAAGGCAACGGTAGAAACCCTATTTACAGTCGCCAGACTATTCGAGCAATCGAGGGAATGAGGAAGCTAGGTGGAGAGACTTATCACCACATCGAACGGGTCAATGCCATAGATAAGGACAAATGGTGGGATAGCAAGATCGCAAGCATGATGAACTGGCGAGGGTATGAGCCAGGTAAAGGACTAGGCAAGAACCTCCAAGGGATCTCCAAACCCATAAAGCTCAAGAAACATGGCACCACTTTTGGTTTAGGATACGAGTACACTAGGGAAGAATTCAGGAGTTGGTCACCACCATGGCCTGGTCCTTACTACCCACTGGAGCATCCAATATCGCGTCTAGAGCAGTCCTTTCATCAGGATGGGATTATCTATGGGTCAGATGAAGAAGAAGCACTTGCGGCAATGAGGAACTTATTCCTAGAGGACAGTGACATGGATTGTTGTGTTATTCTCGAGGAGGAGGGGGAGGAAAGCCCTTCCATACAGGCTGTGAGCAGAGGAGCTTATCTCAAGAATTGGACCGTCAGAGCAGCCAAAGCCCGACGAGCCTCGGGGTAGCAAGGCTAAAACAAGCATTGTTCATTGTTTTTGCTAAATGATTTTCCTTTCGCATTTTTCAATTCCTGCAATAAGATCTTCAATGTTCAAAACATTTATCCAATTTATCGAAATCATTTTTAAAGTTTAAGTTTTTATGAATCAATATTTATTACTGTTTTTTCCCCTCACTACTTTATCTATACAACATTACTATTACTTGTCTTGATGAACCAATGACTGTAACATGCAACGAGACAACGCAACAAACGGACATTGATTCAGAAAAAGATGATGTGACTGACGAGATCATCAAAGAAGTTGAGAATTTTGAGAACAGACCTAAGTCCAACCTGGACGAGACCGAAATTGTCAACCTGGGAGATTCAGAAAACGTCAAAGAAACTCGATCAGCATTCATTTGTCGCCGTCAGAGAAGAAGGAATACACAGAATTTCTAAAGGAGTATGAGGACATATTCGCCTGGTCATATGATGACATGACTGGTCTGAGTACATCAATTGTTGCTCACAAATTACCAACTAATCCAATGTGTCCATCGATGAAACAAAAACTCAGAAAGTTCAAACCTGATATGAGCTTGAAAATCAAGGAAGAAGTCACCAAGCAGATCAACGCCAAGGTTCTCAGGGTTGTAGAATATCCGACCTGGTTAGCTAACATTATGCCAGTACCAAAGAAATACGGGAAGGTCAGAGTCTTTGTCGACTATCGAGATCTAAACCGGGCCAGTCCAAAAGACGACTTCCCCTTACCTAACATACACATCCTGATTGACAATTGCGCCAAGCATGAGCTACAATCATTAGTGGATTGCTTCGCTGGTTATCATCAGATCTGGATGGATGAGGAAGATGCTGAGAAAACAGCGTTCATTATGCCGTGGGGAGTATACTGCTATAAGATGATGCCGTTCATCCTGAAGAATGCTGGGGCCACCTATATGAGGGTATGACCACTATCTTCCATGATATGATACACAAATAGATCAAGGTATATGTGGATGATGTTATTATCAAATCCAAGAAAGCCACTGATCACATAGAATATCTGAGGAAGTTTTTCAATAGGCTGCGGAAATACAATCTGAAACTAAACCCCGCAAAGTGTGCATTCGGGGTTCCTGCCGGTAAGGTGCTCGAGTTCATTGTCAGCCGCCGAGGGATAGAACTGGATCCGTCAAAGGTCAAAGCCATTCAAGAATTGCCATCGCCAAGGAACAAGAAAGATGTGATGAGTGTCTTGGGACGGCTTAACTACATCAGCTGGTTCATAGCACAGTCTACAGTTATATGTGAGCCTATCTTCAAGATGCTGAAGAAAGATACCACAACCAAGTAGACCGATGATTATCAAAGGGCCTTTAACAGAATTAAGAAATATTTGTCAATACTGCCAGTATTGGTACCACCAGAGCCAGGTAGACCCTTGCTACTCTACCTCGCAGTATTATATGGAGCTTTCAGCTGCATTTTGGGGAAACACAATGAAACAGGAAGGAAGGAGCAATCTCAACAAGAATTTCACTCCGTACGAAGCTCGGTACTCTCTATTAGAACGCACCTGTTGTGTTTTGACTTGGGTAGCTCAGAAGCTGAGGCATTACTTCTGTGCCTACACAACATATCTTATATCGAGGATGGGTCCCTTAAAGTATATCTCTCAGAAGCCCATGCCCACTGGCAAGCTGGCCAAGTGGCAAATCCTGCTGAGTGAGTTCGACACTATCTATGTGACTCAGAAAGCAGTCAAGTGACAGGCACTGGCATACCACCTAGCTGAAAACCCTATGGATGGGGAATACGAACCCCTGAAAACGTATTTTCCCGATGAAGAGGTATCATTCATAGGAGAAGACATTGCAGAGTCCTATGACGGTTGAAGAATGTTCTTCGATGGAGCGACATATTTCAAAGGAGTCGGTATTGGAGCTGTCCTGATATCATAAATTGGTCAACAATATCCGGTATCTGCCAAACTCAGATTCCCCTACACCAACAATATGGCGGAATATGAAGTCTGCATCTTAGGGCTCAACATGGCCATTGATATGAATGTCCAAGAGTTGTTAGTGATTGGTGATTCAGACTTACTTATACATCAGGTACAAGGAGAGTGGGAAACCAAGAATTCCAAGATACTGTTGTATCTGCACCACGTGCAGGAATTAAGAAAGAGGTTTACGAAGACGGAATTTCGGCATGTCCCCAGGATCCAAAATGAGTTTGCCGATGCATTGGCCACTCTGTCTTATATGATTCAGCATCCAGACAAGAATTTCATTGACCCCATTCCAGTGAAGATCCATAACCAACCCGCTTACTGTGCCCATGTCGAAGAGGAGGCAGACATAAAGCCTTGGTTTCATGACATCAAAGAATACTTGGCGAAAGGAGAGTACCCAGAGCTTGCAAATCCTACTCAGAAACGCACGCTCCGGAGATTATCCAACAACTTCTTTCACAGCGAAGGAATCCTGTATAGGAGGACTCCTAATTTGGGACTATGAAGATGTGTCGACGCAAAGGACGCATCCAAGCTACTAGAGGAGATTCATGCAGGGACCTGCGGCCCGCACATGAATGGTTTTGTTTTAGCAAAGAAGATACTTCGGGCTGGTTATTTTTGGATGACTATGGAAACGGACTGCATCCATTATGTTCGGAAATGCCACCGCTGCCAGATACATGCAGACATGATAAAGGTACCTCCAAACGAGCTTAATGCCACAAGCTCACCGTGGCCGCTTGGGGTATGGATGTTATTGGACCAATCAAGCCCGCCGCCTCCAACGGACACATGTTCATTCAAGTAGCCATCAATTATTTCACTAAATGGGTCGAACCAGCATCCTACAAAGCAGTGACTAAGAAAGTCGTGGACGACTTCGTCCGTGACCGCATTGTTTGTCCATTCGGAATTCCAGAGTCAATCATCACCGACAATGGTTCCAATCTCAATAGTGACTTGATGAAAACTATGTGTGAAACCTTCCAGATCAAACACAAGAATTCCACAGCCTACCGACCTCAGATGAATGGAGCTGTAAAGGCCGCCAACAAAAACATCAAGAAGATATTAAGGAAGATGATAGAGAAGCACAAGAAGTGGCACGATAAGTTATCATTTGCTCTACTAGGATATTTCACCACAGTCCGCACATCAACCGGGGCAACTCCCTATATGCCGGTTTATGGTACAAGGGCTGTCATTCCTGCTGAGGTAGAAATTCCTTCCCTAAGGATCATACAAGAAGCTGAGCTCAGTGATGCAGAGTGGCTAAAGAGCCGTTATGAGAAACTAGCCCTCATAGACGGAAAGAGAATGAATGCGGTGTGTCACAGTCAACTCTACCAGAATAGAATGTCCAAAGCCTTCAACAAAAGAGTCAAGCCGAGATCGTTCGCACCAGGGCAACTGTTGAAGAAGATTTTTCCACATCAAGATGAAGCCAAGGGGAAGTTCTCTCCCAACTGGAAAGGCCCATACATGGTTCATCGAGTACTGACAGGAGGAGCGCTTATACTCACAGAAATGGACGGAGAAGTCTGGCAAAAGCCAATCAATTCAGATGCAGTCAAACGCTACTATGTGTAATCTTTATGCTTTCCTTATATGATGCAAATTGAACTACGCCTGACCTGATTCCCGTTTAAGAGCGGATACGTAGGCAGCCCTATGGGTTCGGTCACAATTCAAAAAAAAATTCATTTTTCCCCGCAATTGGAAACTGGGGCAGAATTTTGAGGAGGACCCTCTAAATTCCGAAGCAAGTTCAGCCAATCGCCGCAGGAGCAGCAGTCAGAAACATCAACCCATCAAACTGGGGCAGAATTTTGAGGGGTAACAGGAGAGGCTGCAATGTCTTGAACCATGTTGCGGTCATCGGTTCATCTAAAACTATTTTAGATTATATGTTTATATTATACTTTTACAAAATCATGCATACTTATTCCTGAAATAGCTTTGTTTAGCAAACTCTACCCCAGTGATACGAACGATATCATCAGATCAAGCCGAACGAGTCAAGCAAAGCCAGCGGGGATACGAACTAACCTTCCCCTTTACAGAATTCACGATTTTTCTTTGGGTGCAAGTACAAAGATTGCAAAAGCCCCAAAACATACTATCTTCCCGAAGGACAAATATTGTTCAAATTCACAATTTCTCGAAACCATCACACTTGCCGACGGTTACTATCATTACAAGAACAATGCTTCACGATAACAATGCTCACAATGATCACAACATTGCAATCTGTTATCAGCTAAGAATTTCTATTGTGACTTATCAAACTTATCTAATTCTTGCATAAGGCTACCATTCTGCCTTTCGAGACTAAGCATTGTCTCTATCTCCATTTGCATAAAGCTACCGTTCTGCCTTCCGAGACTAAGCTCTGTCTCCATCTGCATTCTTGCATAAGGCTACTATTATGCCTTCCGAGGTTAAGATCTACCTCCATTTGCATAAGTCTACCATTCTGCCTTCCACCCTGCATAAGGCTACCATTCTGCCTGCCGAGGTTAAGCTCTACCTCCATTTGCATAAGGCTACAATTCTGCCTTCCACCCTGCATAAGGCTACCATTCTGCCTTCCATCTGCATAAGGCTACCTTTCTGCCTTCCGAGGTTAAGCTCTACCTCCCTTTGCATAAGGCTACTTTTACGCCTTCCGAGGCTAAGCTCTGCCTCCAATTTACTTTTCGAGACTAAGCGTTGTCTCAAGCATTAATTACTTCACTTTCCTTTCGGGCTAAGCTTTTCCCTTCAATACGCAAGACCAAGCTCTGTCTTTTCAGCATCATACTACTGCATTTTTCATGGGCTGAAATATCGCCAACGTATCTAAGGGCATCATCGTTCAGAGGCACCATCTTCATGGCCCGAGAACACTATGCCATGGCCTGAGGACCCCTTTTAGTTTTGCATATCATTATTCAAAGGCGGCATGGTTCGGAGGCACCATCCTCATGGCCCGAGAACATCATTTCATGGCATGCGAATCCTGCATCAAGCAATCCATGGCCCAGGACATCATGGTCTAAGGACGTCATCCTTAACCGTCCGAAGACAACATTCATGGTCCGACGGGAACTTGCATCATGTTTAAATTACGCACAATATATTCTTGTATTGTTTATTTGCAGGTAATCCGGCGAACAACAGATACCCTAACAGGAGCAGTCCCGCTCCAGTTTCCTTAACCATTCCAGTAAACCGTTCACTCGTCCAGTCCGATATGTTGCGTCCGTTCTTGTAAAAAACTTCATCGGTATACTTCGCCGATGACTCCTGAACTACATACGACCTGATTCTTGTAAAACCATGGATATGTAGGCAACTCATAAACCAGGGTGCGGCCTACAACTCTTCAAACCGTTTCGCTCGGTCAAAATTGGCCATCATATCTTTACCCGACAACTCTTTCATCCTTCCCAGGTAAAGAGGGGCAGTTGTTGATACCCAATTTTTCCTCAAATTATTTTAAAACTTTCATATATACCTTCAAATCAGTTTTTATAACAATTGATATTTTTCTATAATTTCCAATATTTTTATTAATTTATTCTAATTTATCCAGTACTTTTTATCTCCAATAATTAACCACAAATTGCATTACAAATGATATCATTTTAGGTCCTATTAAGGCCAAATTATTCACAAATTATCCTACTTAGCATTATTTGGCTATAATTGTACTAACTTTGCAATTATAGCCTAATTATATATTTTATGCTATTTTAATTCAATAATGAGTCATTTTATATTTCTAATACCAATTAATCACTTTAATTTCATCTATTTAGCATTAATTTCATTTTATATAATTATTAGCCATTTTTATTATTTATTTATCTATTTTTATGGGTATTTAACATCTAACCACTTTTAATTTCAATTTTAATTCAATTATACCTGGACCCCAACCCAAATTGAACAGCCCAAACACCTCCAGGCCCAATGCCCAGCCTACCCGACCCAATCTCCCATTCAATCTGAGCCGTTTAATTCGAATCAACGGCCCAGATTAACCCTTTCCTTAATTAACCCCTAAAGACTACCCCTCTCCATTCATTTCCCTCACTTCATTTCTCTCACCGTGTCTCTATCTCCCTCTCTCTGGTTCCCTCTAGAACCTTCCCACTTCCCCCCGTCCTTTGAGTTCTGTCACCCTTTTCCAGCCACCTCCCTTGCCGGAAACCATGAGTTCTCACCACTCCTAGCCTATGTCTCTCCCCCCACGCCCGCTTGACACTGTCCTGAGGCCCTTAAGAGAACCTTGAGCGGTTCAACTCCCACCTATGGACTTTCATGCCGTTCTCCGGCAATCTACGATCGTCCGAGTAAGATTTCCTCATTTTTTGGCTAGAACCAGTGGTTCTTTAGCCGGTTCTCTTTCTCTTTGGGTTGTCTCTACGAAACCCTAATCACTAGCCCTGATTTTTCTTAGATCTGTAATAGATCTAGGAGTATCATGAGTTACTTTACTGTTTCCTTGAAAGATTTTCCGATTTTCCTTCAAGGTGACTTTTCATCTTCAAACTAGGGTTTCTTAACCTCTTTTTTAAAGCGGCTTCCCTCTGATTTTCAGTATTATTCTATGATTTCTATTGTGTTTTGACGGTTTATTCAACTTTTCCCTTTTATCTAATTTATTATGTTGAAAACCCTAATTTTGGTCTTAACCCTGAGATTCTGAGTCTATTTTTGATGATCTTGCTCGTTTAATCTGTATGTGTACTTGTTTCTCATGAACGTTCTGAGTTTTTCTATGACTTTACCCTATTTTGTTCATTAGGGTTTCTGATCCTTGTTTCCTATGCTCGTATCATGTTTATTCTGTTATTTCTTTTAATCATTTACTACGTTCTATGCAAATTCCTGATTTTACGTGATTTTTACCCCATTGTGCTTATTAGGGTTTCGATGTTAACCTCTCCTTGCCTATTATGTGTTTATTCCGTGTTAGTTTCCCTTAACAGTGTTATTCTTATTGGAATCCCTGATTCCATGGGATTAGTGTCCTTCACTGATCTCTTATGGTAATATCCCTTACTGATTTTTGACCTGTGATATTCTCTTGTCTTATTATGTGATTGATTCTACTATTAATCGATTCTTACAGACCTTTCCTTAATTAGATTTTCTGAACCTAGACTAATTACTTGTTCTATATTTACTATGCTGAAATTATTTCCTTGTGTGATATATTTCAGTCATATATGGTATTTTTCCTTATTTATCATCTTCCTACTAACTGTTTGAACTTAACTCCTTCAATTAAGGGAGTATCTATGATAATTTTATACTAATTGATACCCATTCCCATAATTACTGATTAACTTTGATTCCTACCTTATTTGCTACCTATTTTCAAACTATATATACATTGCTTTTCCTTAACACAAGACAGGAACACACCTGTTCAATAACTCTCTCTCTCTCTCACACGCAATTAAACTTTCTGCTCTCTTTTCTGTGCTACTTGTTATTATTCTGAGTTAGCCGGCTGCAAGCCAAGGATAACTATTATGCTCTTCTATCCCCTACCTTGTGTTTACTGTCTTCTTCACTCTTATGTTCTAATTCAAATTCTAGTTCCCAAACCAACATGTATCTTTTGCTGCTGCAATTCATTGTGTTTCTAATATGCTTATATCTACTATTTTGTTGTCCAACATGTAATTACAATCTCTTTCTTCATCTCGTATGTTAAGTTATGCTTTACCTTTTATGATCAGCACGTCTTTATGAACTTGAAACCTGTTTCAACATACTCTGCTCTATTCCTATGTTTGTACACTAGTTTTGATTAGGGCATACTCTACTGATACTACCTTAAGTTATTTCGATACTGACCCTGCACTATGCTATACCCCAATCCTATGAACCCCTTTAGAGCTTTTACTATGTACCTCTTTGCACTTCTGCCTGCAATATGTTCATTATTTTGTGCTCAATGTGTCCCCAATCCCCACTACCCCTTGGATGAATGTTTGTGGTACTGAACCTACCTCGGGTCTGTAGTCTGTGAATATTACTGAACCTATTTTGGTTCTGTATTTGGGTCTATTGTGTGTCAATTATCCTGCTCCCTTAAAAGCTATTTTACTAAGTTTAGTTTTCCTTTATTTTACAAAACTATATTTTTACAAGTCTCTTTTCAAATCATTTTCCTACTAAAACTTTTCAAAACTATGTCAAGCACTCTTACTCTACTCCTAGACCCTTAAGTTCTTCCCCCTTTGTGTGAGCACTGCTTTGGGACCCTTGAGCTCCCTCTGAACTCTGACACACTAAGGCTGGCCCTTCCACACTGTACTTACTCTACTATGGCTATGAAATCTGGGTGTGAGCACTGCCCGGGATCCCTTGAGGTCCTTAAGAAACTCTAACACACCTGGATTATGAGAAAGACTGTGAAACACCACTTGTCATTGAGGATATGGAGATCTGGGCCTATACTGCAGGCTCCCTATAGATAACTTCTTATTTTTCCTATTTCAGTTATGTAATTCATGCTCAATGGTCTGTAATAATTATTTGTATACAACTCTGGGGTTGGATAGTGAAAAAAGAGAGGGTAATATATATGCAGTAGTATAGCCAAGCGTAGAAACCATGCTCCTAGGTTTACTTTCTTCTGTGCGCAATAGAATTCATGTTTAGGAATAATACACACAAAGCATGCCATGCATTAGATACCATGTTCCATAGGATTCATATATACTGTTTAAGCATCTCATCATTACTACTATCACTTAGAAATCCTGTCTCTAGGGTAAATAATAACACTAAAATAAGTTGTCACCATGTGATTCTGCCCTATGTAAACCTTACATGTTCTGAAAGCATTTAGAAATCTTGTTCTAGGACAAATATGTTAACATAAATTGTTATTCATGCAATCAAGTCTCATCACGCTACAACCATGCTACGCACTTAGAAATCCTGCTCTAGGATAAACAAAACAAACTATCACTTCTGCCTATTCTGAAACTGTGCATAATGCTATGATTTTGTGTGCATTTAGAAACCCTGTTTTAGTGATTCTGTATGTGCATCATTTGCATTAGATATCATGTTCTAGGATCACACTCGCTTAATTACACTTAGTTTAATTACAGATGCATAAAAAAATATGAAACAGTCCACCTTGCTCTAACAACTAGTAATAACTCATGTATATTCTGCAACACCTAGAACTGCATGCTCTTAGGTGTAACAATCTAAAACTGTTAACATTTCTGATAACTGTTACATATGATCCTACGCCTAGTCAAGCCTTAGGTAATCAACCTTAAAATAAAAACCGAAACTGTCCTCTTGTGATTACTGTCTAACTAGCAACATGCTTAAAATCAGTAGGCAAAACTGATTAGGACTTCCTCTCTGAGTTATGCAATAAATCTGTCTCTCTGTTGTCATCACTTAGATACCATGCTTTAGGATCTGAATTTAAACCCAGACCTTAATTGTGTTTGAGTCATGCTGATTTCTTGTATTATCTGTGGAGGTACTTGAGCCTTTCCTGTTTATATGTTATCCCCTATCTGTAGTCCTATCTGCTTTTTTCTACATGTCGCCTTAGTGTTTTACCATTAAAAACTGAGGATCTTCCTAGAACCTCCCTCATAGGATAAAAGTCCTAAATTCCTCCGGGACTAATAGGAAGCGACGGGCAACAACATGCAATAGAGGTCGTGACCAACACTCGCTTTAATTACCTTCACGGGATGGGAAAGGGTAGATATGGATATGATGACCGGTGCGCTAATACCACGTGTAGCCCCTCTTCGAGGATATTCATACCGGGTATTGTATTGATGTGATCAATATTACAAACAAAACTAGGATACTCTTACACCATATACATGTTTGGACTATAATCCTTTTCAAGACCTATCTTTCTATTAACCGTTTTCAAATATATGTGTACTTAGACTAAAATCCCCTACTATTTGGACACTGTTTAATTGCTTGCTAGTTGTACAAATCACAAATGCTATTTGGCCGGGAACCACACTTGTGGATCCTGAGGGGTGCCTAACACCTTTGCCTTAGGAAAATTTCAAGCCATTACCCTGTCTCTGGTTATCAAACGTAGTTGTAAATGAACCCCAATAGGTGCCCTAACGCACCTTAAAATCGTTAGGTGGCGACTCTTCAAAACGTGCAAACCCCTTTTCCAAAAGGAATGAATTGTCCCAACCAATGTCATAAACCCTTTAAACCGGCCCCGAAAGGAGTGTCTAGGAAAAAGGGGGCGCGACAACGAGCATTGAAACATGGAACACCGGATGAACACTCGATAAGCTCTACCTCATATGACATATGACATATGACATATAACTCGCAAGCTGCACTGTGCTGAAGTCTAAAACATGAGATGGGTCACCAATATACTTCCGGAGCATTGAAACATGGAACACCGGATGAACACTCGATAAGCTGGGTGGCAAGGCAAGTCTGTAAGCCACCTCTCCAATCTTCTGAAGCACCTCAAAAGTCCCAATGAACCGGGGACTCAGCTTTCCCCTCTTCCCGAACCTCATAACACCCTTCATGGGTGACACCTTCAGCAGTACCTTCTCTCCCTCCATGAAAGACACATCCCGGACCTTCCGGTCTGCATAACTCTTCTATCTGGACTGCGCCGTGCGAAGTCTCTCCTGAATCAACTTCACCTTATCCAACGCATCCTGAACCAAGTCTGTGCTCAATAGCCTAGCCTCACCCGGCTCAAACCAACCAACTGGTAACTATTATTATAAGCAAACTCCGTGAGTGGAAGAAACTGGTCCCATGAACCCCCAAAATCAATGTCACAGGCATGCAACATGTCCTACAGAATCTGAATAGTACGCTATGTCTGCCTGTCGGTCTGAGGATTAAACGATGTGCTCAACTCAACCTGAGTACCAAACTTTCTCTGCATGGTTCTCCAAAACTGAGATGTGAACTGAATACCTCTGTCGGAAATGATAGAAACTGGGACCCCATGCAATCGGACAATCTCCCTGATATAAATCTCAACTAACCGCTCCGAAGAATATGTAGTACCAACAGGAATGAAGTGCGCAGACTTGGTCAGCCGATCCACAATAACCCATATAGCATCAAATCTCCTCGAAGTTTGTGGGAGTCCAACTACAAAGTCCATGGTGATCCGCTCCCACTTCCACTCCGGAATACCTAACCTTTGAAGTAATCCACCTGGTCTCTGTTGCTTATACTTGACCTGCTGGCAGTTGAGACACCGAGCTACAAACTCAACAATATACTAATTTATCCGCCTCCACCAACAGTGTTGTCTCAAATCCTGGTACATCTTCGCGACACCCAAATGGATGGAATACCGCGAGCTATGAGCCTCTGCTAAAATCAACTCCCGAATCCCATCCACATTGGGCACGCAAATACGACCCTGCATCCTCATGACCCCGTCATCAACAATAGTCACATCCCTGGCATCACCTCAACGGACCTTGTCCCGAAGAACTAGCAAGTGTCGGTCATCA
Source organism: Nicotiana undulata (assembly GCA_005239495.1). Lineage (NCBI taxonomy): Eukaryota > Viridiplantae > Streptophyta > Magnoliopsida > Solanales > Solanaceae > Nicotiana > Nicotiana undulata. The sequence goes on from ML287880.1 coordinate 63,319, forward strand.
TATTGGCATGCTCTAATATGATCATAAAGAGAATACCTGGAAGCTACACAAGCTAATACTCGTGGGAGCTCTGAAAAATCCAATCTCACCAACTGACCTGCTAAGGCCTGAACATCAAGTGCTAAAGGTCCCTATACTGCTGGAAGGTAGGCTAGACTCCCCAAACTATTTGCTCTGCGACTCAGGGCATCGACCACTACATTGGCCTTCCCTGGATGTTATAGAATAGTGAGGTCATAATCCGTGAGAAGCTCCAACCATATCCTCTGACGCAAATTCAAGTCCTTTTGCTTCAGCAGGTACTGGAAACTACGATGATCAGTGAAAATCTCACAAGGCACTCCATTCAAATAATGGTGCCAAATCTTCAAGACGTGGACAATGGCTGCTAGCTCAAGATCATGCACTGGATAATTCTTTTCGTGCACCTTCAACTGTATAGACGCATAGGCAATCACCCTACCATCCTGCATCAATACCGCTCCTAAGCCAACTCTAGAAGCATCACAGTAAGCTGTATAAGAACCAAACCAGTAGGCAAAACCAACACCGGAGCTGTGGTCAAAGCTGATTTGAGTTTCTGAAAGCTCTCCTCACACTCCTCAGTCCACCTGAACTGAGCACCCTTCTGGGTCAGTCTGGTCATAGGTGCTGCAATATATGAAAATCCCTCTACGAAACGACGATAGTAGCCTGCCAAGTTAAGGAAGATGCGAATCTCGATAGCTGATGACGGTCTAGGGAAACTCTGTACTTCCTCCACCCTCTTCGGATCTACCTTGATCCCATAACAAGACACCACATGGACCAAAAATGCAACTGAATCAAGCTAGAATTCGCACTTCGTAAATTTCGCATACAACTTCTTCTCTCTAAGAGTCTGAAGCACAACTCTCAAATGCTGCTCATGATCCTCCCGAGATCGGGAATATACTAAGATGTCGTCAATAAACACGATGATGAAGGAATCAAGATAAGGCCTGAACACACTGTGCATCAAGTGCATAAAGGATGCTGGGGCATTGGTCAGCCCAAACATAACAAGAAACTCGTAATGACCATATCTGGTCCTGAAAGCAGTCTTTGGGATGTCAGAATCCCGAATGTTCAACTGATGATACCCGGATCTCAAGTCAATCTTGGAGAACACTCTGGCTCCCTGAAGTTGGTCAAACAAATCATCAATACGAGGCAAAGGATACCGGTTCTTCGATGTAACCTTGTCAGCTGCCTATAATCAATAAACATACACACAGATCCATCATTCTTCTTCACAAAAAACACCAGTGCACCCCAAGGTGACACACTAGGCCGAATGAACCCCTTATCTGGGAGTTCCTGAAGCTACTCTTTCAATTCCTTCAACTCCGCTGGTGCCATACGATAAGGTGGAGTAGAAATAGACTGAGTGCCTGGCACTAGGTCAATGCCAAAGTCAATATCCCTGTCAGGTGGCATGCCTGGCAGGTCTGCAAGGAACACGTCCGGAAAATTACGGATCACGGGAACAAAATCAATAGAAGGAGTCTCACCACAAACATCCCTCACAAAAGCCAAATAAGATAAATATCCCTTCTCAACCATATGCTGAGCCTTCAGGTAAGAAATCACCATGCTAGGCACATACTCAACAGAACCTCTCCACTCAACCCTCGGAATACCTAGCATAGCTAAGGTCACGGTCTTAGCGTGACAATCAAGAAGAGCATGACATGGAGATAGCCAATCCATACCCAATATCACATCAAACTCAACCATGCTGAGTAACAGTAGGTCCACACGGATCTCCAGAACCCCAATAGATATCACACACGACCGATACACACAGTCTACAACAATCGTATCACCCATTGGAGTCGACATATGAACAGATGTAACTAAAGACTCACGGGGCATATCCAGGAAATATGCAAAATATGACGAGACATATTTCCTTCTGAAGCTTCCAGGGAAGGAACATATTCACTTGATTTCTAAGGGTCGAGGGTAGGCCTCCTGAGCATTCGCTTCTTTCCAATGATCTTCGTTGGGCCTAGAGATGCTGACAGTTGTTTATCCCTCCCTCAAACTCTTGAAGGATCAACCTTGCAGGGTTGCTTCTCGGAGGCACCACGTGATCTCACCATTTTCTGCACACATATCAACAAATCTTGTTAGAACGTGTACAATTACCTAATGAAAGCACAAACATCATGGATGTAGAGAATAAAATAGTGCCCAACACAGACTTCCGCTGTCAGCGTAAAATTTACCACTGCAGCGGAAGGGTCACCGTTGTCACCAAAAAATTGACCGTTGCAGCGAAAGTTGGGGGTTCAGACTACCCCAATCTCAAATCATAACAAAACGCGCCTAGCGGAAAAATTCTGCTGCAGCGAAAGGCCACCGCTGTCAGCGGATTTTTGGCCGTTGCAGCGGTTTTCATTGGTTAACAATAATAGCCTCAGATGGTTTCGCTGTCAGCGGAATTTTGGTTTGCTGCAGCGGAAAGTTTCCTTCAAAATGATATCCTTCAGATGATTCTGCTGTCAGTGGATTTTTGGTCTGCTGCAGCGGAATTCAACAGTTATGTGCACTGATAGTAGTATTCAAACTAGGGTTTTACCAATTTTGAAAATTTTGACATGAAACGGGAACGCTTTATCCCCTTAGGCAACAAGAAATCACTACCCCACAAGGTATAACACATTGGTGAATCATGCTTAAGAATTAGGGCTCCAATATCTTTGATTTAGACAAGAAAACTAAGAAAAACAAACAAAAAGATGAAAAAGATCTACAATTAAAATAAATGATTATGAACATACCACTTGTTAGATGAGGATGTATGATGTTAAATTATGAGAAGAGCGGGTCTTGGATGCAAAGTGAAGTGAGGAGCAGTAATAACAGTGGTCTGAGATGGAAATGAGTGAAAAGGGTAAAAGAAGGAGGTCCCTTAATATTTATACTTAAAATCTGGGACCCCAGCGACTTACCTAGCTCGACAACGGAATTTTACCGCTGACCGCGCTTCTCTTCTTTCTGAAGAGCTAGGCCTGGGACTTCAACGCTGTCAGCAGAATTCTACCGCTACAGTGGAATCCCATCGTTGTCAGCGGAATTCCATTCGCTGCAGCGCAATGGAGATTCAGAGAGCTTGATTTTTAGCTCAACAAGACCGCGTCAGCGGAAGATTTACGCTGCAATGTTTTCAAGACCGCTGACCGCAGAATTTTGACCGCTACAGCGTATCTGAACATTTAGCCCAGTTTTTCCAGACTTTGTTTCCTGCACTGCCTACACCAACTTCACAAACATGTTAGTTCACAAAAAGTCTACTCTAACAAGAAGAAACTAAAAGAAAGAAAGAAAAGAAAACACTTGGGTTGCCTCCCAAGAAGTGCCTGATTTTGACGTCGTGGCACGACGCATGTTACCATGTTCAATTGAATTTCAGCAAAGCCACCATGTGGCTATCTTCAAATTTCCCCAATTAGTGTTTGACCCGATGCCCGTTCACACGAAATTTTTTACCATTCTTGTTCTTTAGATCAAGGGCACCAAATGGTGTAACCAACACCACCTCGAAGGGAACACTCCATTTTGATTTGAGTTTGCGCGGAAAGAGACGAAGCCTTGAATTGAAGAGCAATACCAAGTCTCCCACTTTGAATTCCCGATTCTTAGCATACTTGTCATGCAAATACTTTATTTTCTCCTTGTACAAAGAAGAGCTTGCATAGGCATGGAATCTAAACTCATCAACCTCATTAAGGTTATCAACACGAAGATTTGCAGCAGTGTCCCAATCCAAGTTCAACTTCTTCAAAGCCCAAAGTTCCTTGTGTTCCAACTCAACCGGGAGGTGACATGACTTGCCATACACCAACCGGTACGGTGACATACCAATCGGGGTCTTGAAGGCCGTCCTATATGCCCAAAGTGAATCATCAAGCTTTTTAGACCAATCGGACCTATTTGCGTTCACAGTCTTGGACAAAATGTTCTTGATTTTTCGATTTGAGACTTCAACTTGCCCACTAGCTTGAGGATGGTAAGGAGTGGACACTTTGTGATTTACCCCATACTTGGCAAGCAACAAATCAAAAGCCCGATTGCAAAAATGAGACCCCCCCCCCCCCCCCGCGCTTA
>ML287880.1:67563-87026 GCA_005239495.1 Nicotiana undulata
CCCCCCCCCCCGTCACTTATGATAGCCCGAGGAGTCCCAAATCGTGTGAAAATATTTTTCTTGAGAAAACCAACCACACTCCGGGTTTCATTATTGGGAAAATCCACGGTCTCAACCTATTTTGAGACATAATCCACAACCACGAGAATGTATCTATTACCACACGAGATGACAAAAGGACCCATGAAGTCAATGTCGCACACATCAAATATATCAACCTCAAGGATCATTGTGAGGGGAATTTCATCCTTCTTTGATATACCACCTGGTCTTTGACATTCGTCACACCTCTTTACCAAGTCACTTGCATCTTTGTACAAATTACGCCAATAAAATCCGCAACTTAGAACTTTTGAAGTTGTCCTTGCCCCACCGTGATGACCATCGTAGGGCGAAGAATGGCAAGAATCAAGAATGGACATTTGTTCTTCCTCGGGGACACAACGCCGAATGACTCCATAATTGCATATTTTGAACAAATACGGCTCATCCCAATAGTAGTCCAAGTTGTCCGGTCTAAGCTTCTTCATTTGGTTAGAAGAGAGCTCAAACGGGACAACACCGGTAACAAGAAATTTGGCGATGTCCGCAAACCATGGCATGTCATTCATAGAGACGGAGAGAAGATGCTCGTCCAGAAAGGCATCATTGATCTCAAGGCCATCATTTGGCCTTCCTTGCTCTTCAAACCGGGATAGATGATCGGCAACTTGATTTTCGCTCCCCTTTCTATCAACAATTTCTAGATCAAACTCTTGGAGCAATAATACCCACCTCATAAGCCTAGCTTTTTAATTCTTCTTTGTCATTAAATACTGGAGCGCCGCATGATCGGTGTGCACTATCACCTTGGCGCCCATAAGGTAGGGCCTAAATTTTTCATTGCAAAAACAATATCCAACAATTCTTTTTCGGTGACGGTGTAGTTAACTTGGGCGGAGTTCATGGTTTTGCTTGCATAATAAACGGGGTGAAAGATTTTGTTCACCTGTTGGCCCAAGACCGCACCCACCGCCACTTCACTTGAGTCACACATGAGCTCGAAAGGAGAGCTCCAATTTGGCGCGGTGATAATTGGTGTGGTAGTAAACTTATGCTTCAACAACTCAAAAGCTTGCATACATTCCTCATTGAAATCGAACTTGGAATCTTTCTCCACTAGCTTGCATAGGGTTTTTACTACTTTTGAAAAATCTTTAATGAATCTCTGGTAACATCCCGCATTCCCAAGGAAACTACGGACTCCCTTCATCGAGGTTGGAGGAGGAAACTTGGAGATAACCTCGATCTTGGCTTTATCCACTTCAATGCCATCTTTTGAGATTTTGTGTCCTAGGACTATGCCCTCCTCGACCATGAAATGGCATTTTTCCCATTTCAATACAAGGTTGGTTTCTTCACACCGGGCGAAGACTTTATCAAGATTTTGCAAACACTCCTCAAAAGAATCCCCGACCATGATGAAGTCGTCCATGAACACCTCCAAGAAATATTCAACCATATGCGTGAAAATTGCCATCATGCACTGCTGGAACGTAGCGGGTTCATTGCACAAACTGAATGGCATCCTTGAAAAAATAATTGTCCTGTAGGGAAAGGTAGAGGTTTTCTTTTCCTAATCTTCTGGAGCTATCAAAATTTGGTTGTAGCCCGAATACCCGTCCAAGAAACAATAGAAAGCTCTCCCAGCAATTATGTTAAGCATCTGATCCAAGAATGGCCAAGGGAAGTGATCCTTTCGGGTCACCTTGTTCAATTTGCGGTAATCCATACAAACCCTCCAACCAGTCACGGTCCGAGTGGGAATAAGCTCATTCTTGTCATCCTGCACCACTATCGTGCCAACCTTTTTAGGAACACATTGAACTGGAGAAGTCCAAGCACTATCAGAGATTGGGTAGATGACCCCAACATCGAGCCACTTGATTATCTCCTTTTTGACCACCTCCTGCATTGCCTCATTCAACCTCCGTTGGTGTTCTACGGAGGGATTTGCACCATCTTCAAGAATTATTTTGTGCATACATAAGGCGGGGCTTATGCCCCCAATATCAGCTAGAGTTTAACCTATGGCCTTTTTTCTCCTTTGGAGCATTTTGAGTGTAAAATCTAACTGCAATTGGGTTAGGCAAGAAGAAAGTATAACAGGTAAAGTACGAGAAGGACCCAAAAATTCATACCTGAGGTGTGGTGGAAGGGGCTTCAACTCCAAGGTAGGTGGCTCCTCGATTGAGGGCTTTGTTGGAGGATTTTTCCGATTTTCCAAATCCAAAGATAGCTTGCGAGGTCCATAAGAATAAGAACTCATGCCTTGCAATGCATTGGCACACTCGATCAAGCCATCAACCGCAACATCATCATGATTCAATAAAACTGCTTCCACTGGGTCTTCAACATTGATCATTGAGCTTGTCTCATCAATTATCACCTCGGTGACTAGGTCCACAAAAGAACACACATCTGTGCTACTGGGGTGTCGCATTGATTTGCAAACGTGGAAAATGACCTTTTCATCACCCACCCGGAAGGTGAGCTCACCGTCCTCCACATCTACCAAGGACTTCCCCATTGCAAGGAAAGGTCTTCTCAAGATAATTGGCACTTTATAATCGACCTCACAATCCAATATCACAAAATCTGCGGGCAAGATGAATTTGTCGACCCACACCAAAACGTCATCAATGATTCCCAAGGGTCACTTCATAGTTCGATACGCCATTTGAAGTCACATAGAAGTTGCTCTTAGGTTTACCAATTCCCAAGGTTTTAAAAATAGAATAAGGCATCAAATTGATACTAGCACCCAAGTCACACAATGCCTTGGCAAAGTCTGCACTACCAATAGTGCAAGGAATGGTGAATGCTCCGGGATCCTCTAGTTTGGGTGCCATTGAATGCACAATTGCACTTACTTGGTGGGTCATCTTGATTGACTCTCACTCCATGTATCTCTTCTTTGTGACCAATTCTTTCATAAACTTGGCATACCCGAGCATTTTCTAGAGCCTCAACTAATGGTACGTTGATGGACAAACTCTTCATCATATCTATGAACTTCTTGAACTGATTCTCTGTCTTTTTTTTAGCCAATATTTGAGGATAGGGAGGAGGAGGCCTAGGTAATGGAGCCTTGGCTTTTTGCACAATCGGCTCGGGTATGTCAATTAGTGTTCCCTAGACAGGTTCACGTCATTTTGTGATTCCTCCTCGTTGTCATTGATGTCAATCCTCACTTCACTATTCACCGGCTCTTCAACCACATTTTCAACCTTAATAGGAACCTCGTCATGTTTTTGCTTTGAAGAACTAGCCTTACCACCTCGGTCACTCCTTGTGGTCACCGCCATTGCATGGCAGGTATTGTTGTTGTTTTTCCCACCCTTAGGGTTCACCACCGTGTCACTAGGTAGTTCCCCCTTCGGGCGAGTGTTCAAGGCTTGTGATTTTTCCCATTTGGACTTCAAGATTTCGAATTGAGGTAGTGTGGGAGGAAATTTGAGCATTCAAATCCGCATTCCGCTCCATCATTTGTTTGAACATGTGCTCGATCCGTCCCATGTCATTTCTTGAGAAACCTTGACCTTGTGATTGATATGGGGGTGGATTGTTTGGTTTTTGATACATCGGGGGCCTTTGAAAGCCCGACCCCCGATTTCCATTTCCACCCCAATTGTTATTATTGTTCCCGCTCCAATTGTTGTTGTTGCCTCCCCATTGTTGATTGTTGTTCCCCCAATTGCTAGAGTTGTTATTGTTGCTCCAATTACCTTACCTTTGATTGCTCCAGTTTTGGTTATTCCCTTGATATTCCTTTGATCTTGAAAATTGTTGGCATACATTACATCTTCATTTTGCTCATCATAGGAATCCTCTTGATTGTACCCACTCACTCCTTGGTCGCATTGATCATTGTTGTTTGGCATTTGATTTCTACGAGGACTTCACTTGTTAACCAAAAGATTTACCCCCTCCATAGCATGCACTTGCTTTGGCCCTTGTATTTGTTGAATCTGCGCCTTATCAAGTTGATTCATGGTAGTGGTAAGCTCGGCAATAGCTTGCCCATGGTCCTGTAGCTCTTTGTGGAGATTTACACTTGGATCACCCTACGTCACATTTTCCCGACTCTGCCATGTTGACGAAGTGTCAGTCATTTCATGCAAGATGTTATATGCCTCATTATAAGATAGCTTCATAGAGTTTCCCCTAGCAAGTTAGATGACCACACACTGATTTGTAGTATTAATGCCCTGGTAAAAAGTCTGTTGTATCATGGCCTCTGTCATGTCATTGTTCGGGCATTCTTTGACCATAGTTCTATAGCGTTCCCAAATCTCGTGAAGGGGCTCATTCGGCTCTTGCTTGAATGTCAATATCTCGTCTCTCAAAGCCGCCATGTGCCCGGGAGAGAAAAACTTGGCAATAAACTTATCCGCCAATTCATCCCATGTAGAGATAGAATGATTGGGGAGTCGTTCAAGCCAATCCAGCACCTTCCCTCAGAGAGAGAAAGGAAATAATCTGAGCCTCAAGGCATCCTCTGATACATTGGTTTGCTTTCTCCCCCAACATGTGTCCACAAAGCCTTTTAAGTTCTTGTAGGCATTTTGATGGGGAGCTCCTGTGAAATACCCTCGCTGCTCCAGAAGTGTCAACATGACATTAGTGATTTGAAAGTTGCCCGCCAGGATTCTGGGAGGGGGGGACAATTGCACTAGCATACCCCTCGTTTGGAAGCACCCGAGGAACAACTCTGGGAGGAGGCGGGGGAGGGTATGGAATATTATCATTGGGATTGGCATGTCGGCCCCGTCTTTGAGGTGGTGGAATTTGATGCAGCTCATCTTCCCCGTTATCATCTACCTCCTCCCTCGAGATAATATTTTCCAGAGGATCAACTATAAGTACCTGTATTGATTGAAACACACAAATTAAAAAAAAAGAAGGAAAGAAAAACAATCTACATCACTACTCAAATAAATAGTCAACACCGTCTTAACTCCCCCGCAATGGCGCGAAAAAGTGATCTATGCCCACCTATACCACTATTAAGTAGCAAGGTAAGGTCGAAGAAGATTTTACCCGACTGGGTCGGGATCGATATCCACGGGGAGTTATGCAAATGGGAGTCAAGTTTCTACTTGATTTAGTGGTGTTTAATGTTCTTAATTGCTCTTCTCAACATAATTGGTTTTGTGTCTGTCAAGCCCCAAAACCGAGGGACACGACCGGCGCTCGACTGGGTAGCCCCAGTCAAGCGGACCTGGATTCCCTTTTCCATCCCACGTATTACCCCGTGATTCCAATGTACATTATTCACTTATAATTTAAACACATTCTTACAACCTGGAATTAAATTCTAGATTTTTGTCATTACCCACATGTGGTACAATACTTACAAAATATACATAACATACAGGTTTACGTTACGTGGTCTACAAGTTATACTGCCCAAAATACATATGTACATAACCCATATTTCCTGTTTACGGAGCCTCTAAGAGTACAAAGGAGTTATATAATACTTGCCGATAACAAGGCTCCGGCTATACCTTACACAAAAACCAAAATGAAAATCCAGAAGAAGAGGTGGCATGAACCACATAGGGCCCCGAGAGGAAAGGGGCTCACCAAAATAGCTGATGGGACGTAGAGGAGGCACTACAGTTGGTGGGCTGGAGTACCTGCTATAGAACCACCTACAATCATCACAAGAATGTAGCGCCCCCGGCAAAAGGGACGTCAGTACATTTGAATTGTACTGGTATATATGAACAAACTTTACTCTAAGTAAACACAACAATTCACAGGCAAGAGACAGACATAGAGTCACGCAATCACTGTACAAAGATATAGAAAGAAACACAATGGAAGTTCCAAAATTCTCACTTCATCCCAATCACAATCACAATTTCACCCTTATCCCTTCTCAATATTCCACCCTTATTTCTTCTGTTGCGGCGCGCAACCCGATCCTACCTTACAATCACAATGATTTCTTATGTTTCTGTTGCGGCGTGCAACCTGATCCCACCGGACAATCACATTTCACCCTTATCACTTCTCACATATCACCCTTATCCCTCCTGTTGCGGCACTCAACCCGATCCCACTAGACAATCATATCTCATATCAACAATGATAGTTCACAATTCAATCACAGAAAATTTCAGCAATAGGAATATAGCTTCTTTACAACCCAGAATACATATAAAAAAAATCGTGCCACAATAAACCTTACCAAACAGTGAATCATATACAATATTGCCACAGCCGTTTAGTTCAATTACATCACACCACACCTCATTTTCGTTACTTGTTACACAGCCTTTAGCATATACATTCATACTCTTGGATTCATTAACCTACTAGCATCATTTCACATAGCATGGTAGTGTGGCGATCAACTAAAGACATACAAGGAATACACTTCACGCTTCAACACAATTTGAACAACCATTTGCATATATTCACACCAATACACGTACTGTATGCTCGGACACCACAAAGCGATTTTACAAAGATTAAAGTTAGCCATACATACCTGGAGTCGAGTTTCCCTTTTTAATTTTTATCACAATTCACCGGATCGTCGGGCTCAATCTATTCCACAATGTGACCTATTTTACTTAGGATTAGGAACCTCGAATTCAATTAAGCATTTCATCAAACACTATCCGATCCCTTAGGTTACTAACCCCCTTTTTGTGCTTAATTACCCAAGTTCGTTTCCCCCATTACTAGGTTACGGAGTTACATTCACATGCATGCAAGGTTTCATCTTTCATTTTTCAAAACCAACCCATGAGTGCTTTATTCCCATCCAAAATCTGAGAAATTGGGAGAATTAGAGTGAAGGCTTACCTTTTAGCGAAGAAGATGACTGATTACTCGATAATATCCGGGCTTGAGTGATTTTGGAAAATCAATTTGAGTGATGTTGGAACCTTCTCTCTCAAGAACTCTCTTTTTCTTCTCTCTATCTTGTTTAGAATCCAGTTAAAATGAAAGGGGGTAGGGGTTAAATGAAGCTGGGGTCGGGTATAAAAGTTTGGAAAATTAAAAGCCCGTGTCAAATATGCGGTCAGGAATGCGATCGCATTCCTGACATGCAGTCTGCAGAGCTGACTGCAGAATGGCCCCAGGTGGGCCAAAATTTGGAAACAATCTGCCCAGGTATGCGACCACTATGTAGTATGCATACTCGTTATGCAATCGCATCACCCCTCCCCAAAAATCAAAGGCAATAATGCGACAGCTACGCGGTCCGCTAGAACCGAAATGCGATCGCAGATTGGACCGCATAGTTGTCCTTCAGTTGGGCAGTGATTCTTTAACTCCCGGGGTACTTTTTGTTCAAATTAGGTCCGTTTTAGGAATTTCCACAGTAAAATAACTCGGGGACTCGTTCGGGCATTATTTTAAGCAAGAAATTTTACGGGTCTTTACATACTCCCCCCTTAAAATCATTCGTCCTCGAATGAGGATTTGGAAATCAATTAGTTTGAAAGCATGATATGAAATTTCCATTTTTTTTTACAAACTCCGATTATGTCAGAAAATTTTTGCCAGAGTTTCCTTTGTAATTAGGCCTATCTACCTGTCTGAGAGCCCCCGAAACACATTTCCAAGCACTATTACACAGTTTTAACCATTCAATAGCTCACACACCAAGTTGTTACCTCAACAATTTACAAGTATTTGGTCACTTTATCAACTACACATAACTCATTCTCCTTACCTCACAATTGCACATGATTCAATCAGTGTGACATATTTGCACATAACTTTGGGCCATTTCAGTGCACCCTATACAGTTCAATCAGCTCAATAGGTCATAGACAATTCAATTAACCATTACCAATCTACACTACCATTAATCACTTACTTAGTACATTTGTTTCACAAAACTTTTGTTTGCTTTAAAGGGTTGCACAACACCCATTTAATAACCTCATATACAGTTTTAGCACGCATTGGAAAGTTACAACAATAAGGCAATTAAGGAAAATGGGGTGTCTTTGCACGAATCGGAATACATCATCAAATTGCCTTGGGACAATAATTCGCACGATCACTACTAGACTTGTTCAAACAGATGGGGATGTTTTTCTCTCATTTCTTTCTCTGCTTCCCACGTGGCTTCCTCGACTCGTTGACTTCGCCACAACACTTTAACAGAAGCAATCTCTTTGTTTCTCAATTTACGGACTTGCCTATCAAGAATAGCAACCGGAGCCTCTTCGTATGATAAATCTTCATTAACCTCAATAATCCCAATTGGCACGATGGCGGAAGGATCTCCAACCACTTTCTTTAACATAGACATATGGAACACTGGGTGCACTAATGACATTTCATGGGGCAATTCCAGCCTATAAACCACCCGTCCTATCCTTTGAGTGATCCGATATGGCCCGACGTACCTAAGGCTCAACTTCCCTTTCTTCCCAAACCGCATCACTCCCTTCATGGGAGACACCTTCAATAATGCCCAATCATCTACCTGGAACTCCAATTCTCTTCGACGAACGTCCGCATAGGATTTATGGCGACTCTGAGCGGTTTTCATCCTCTCCTGAATGACTCTAGCTTTTTCCATAGCTTGGTGCACAAGATCTGGCCCTAACAATTCCACCTCACCAGTTTCGAACCATCCAATCGGAGATTTACACCTTCTTCCGTAAAATGCATCAAATGGGGCCATCTGAATACTAGCATGGAAGCTGTTATTATAAGCAAACTCGACAAGCGGAAAATGATCATCCCAATTACCTTTGAAGTCTAAAACACAAGCCCGTAGCATATCTTCAAGCGTCTGAATAGTCCGCTCTGCCTGACCGTTAGTCTGTGGATGGAAAGTCGCGCTGAGATTTACCTGAGTACCCAAACCTTGCTGAAATTTCCGCCAAACATTAGCTGTGAACTAGGCCCCTCGATCTGAGATAATAGAAACTGGAGTGCCATGAAGTCTAACTATCTCCTTGATGTACAATTGAGCATATTGTTCTGCTGTGTTGGTGGACTTGACTGGCAAAAAGTGGGCTGATTTGGTGAGTCGATCAACTATCACCCAAATTGAGTCAAACCTGCGTTGAGTGCAAGGTAACCCTACCACGAAATCCATATTGATCATCTACCATTTCCACATCGGTATTTCATGCTCGGCCTTCACCTGCTGGCAATTCGGACATCTAGACACAAAGTCCGCCACACCCCTCTTCACACCGCTCCACCAATAAATTTCCCGGAGATCATGATACATCTTCATAGAACCTGGGTGCACAGAATACCTGGATCTATGAGCCTCCGCCATTACCCTCTCCCAAAGATTATCTACATCTGGAACACATAGCCTACCTTGACATCGCAACACTCCATCATTGTTGCCGAGTGAAAATGCCGAAATCTTGTTATTCAGAACTTCCTCCTTCAACTGTGCCAATGCTGAATCAATAAACTGCTTTTCTTTGACTTCCGCTACAAGTGACGATTCTGCCCCATTATGAGCCATAACCTCCCCTTCGCATGAGGTCGAAAGACAAACCCCCAAACTGGCCAATTGATAAACCTCCCGAGCCAAGGGACTCTGATCCGCTTCCAAATGAGCCAAACTACCCATAGACTTCCGACTGAGAGCGTCGGCCACCACATTCGCCTTTCCTGGATGGTACAAGATGTTCATATCATAATCCTTAAGCAATTCTAACCACCTCCGCTGCCTTAGATTCAGTTCCTTCTGCTTGAATAAATACTGAAGACTCTTGTGGTCTGAGAACACGTCCACGTGGACTCCATAAAGATAATGCCGCCAAATTTTTAATGCAAACACCACTGCCGCGAGCTCCAAATCATGCGTCGGATAATTCTTCTCGTGATTCTTGAGTTGCCTTGAAGCATACGCTATAACCTTCCCATGTTGCATCAACACACACCCCAAACCAACCCTTGAAGCATCGCAATAAACCACAAATCCCTCTATACCTTCTGGCAAGGTCAATACCGGTGCCGAAGTCAATCTCGACTTCAATTCCTGAAAACTTTTCTCACAAGCGTCGGACCACTGGAACTTCACCGCTTTCTGCGTCAATTTAGTCAATGGGGAGGCGAGGGTAGAGAATCCCTCCACAAACCTCCGATAATACCCAGCTAGACCCAAGAAACTGCGAATCTCTGTCGGGGTCGTTGGTCTAGGCCAATCTTTCACTGCCGCGATCTTCTGGGGATCAACCTGAATCCCTTCTCTGGAAACAACATGACCCAGAAACGCGACTGATTCTAGCCAAAACTCACATTTCGAAAATTTAGCATACAACTGGTGATGATGAAGAGTCTGTAAGACTTCCCTGAGGTGATTAGCATGATCTTCCCGACTACGCGAGTAGACAAGGATATCATCAATAAAAAAAATCACGAAGGAGTCTAGAAATGGCTTGAAAACCCGATTCATAAGATCCATGAAAGCTGCTGGAGCATTGGTCAGCCCAAAGGACATTACCAAAAATTCAAAATGACCATAACGAGTCCTGAAGGCGGTCTTAGGAATATCCTGCTCTATGATCTTTAACTGATAATACCCAGACCGTAAATCAATTTTTGAGAAGAACCTTGCACCTTGCAATTGATCAAACAAATCATCTATTTGAGGCAATGGATACTTGTTTTTTATAGTGACTTTGTTGAGCTGTCGATAATCGATACACATCCGAAGCGACCCATCCTTCTTTCTGACGAAAAGAACTGGAGCGCCCCACGGCGACACACTCGGCCGAATGAAATCTTTTTCTAATAAATCCTTCAACTGCTCCTTTAACTCCCTCAACTATGCTGGTGCCATTCTGTATGGTGGAATAGATATAGGTTGCATATATGGCAATACATCAATCCCCAAATCAATCTCCCTATCTGGCGGAATCCCTGGAAGCTCGTCCGGAAACACTTCAAGAAACTCATTCACGACTGGCACGGACTCGGGGGCCGACACTTCTGAAGCAGTGTCGCGACCCGGACCAAATGATAGATACATCCCTTCTTAATCATCTTCGAAGCCTTAAGGTAGGAAATAAACCTACCCTTCGGCACCACACCATTCCCCTTCCACTCAATAACCGGCTCATTAGGAAACTCGAGTCTCA
This sequence comes from Nicotiana undulata, assembly GCA_005239495.1. Classification (NCBI taxonomy): domain Eukaryota; kingdom Viridiplantae; phylum Streptophyta; class Magnoliopsida; order Solanales; family Solanaceae; genus Nicotiana; species Nicotiana undulata. Next base: position 78,699 of record ML287880.1, read on the forward strand.
TGACTCTCGTTCGGCAGTCGAGTTTAGCAAAGCACGAATAAAGCCAGTCCATTCCCATAATAATATCAAAATCTACCATCCCAAGCTCAATAAGATCGGCCGTGGTAACGCGACCACATACCGTGACAACACAATTCTTATAGACTCGCGCTGCTGTAATAGAATCACCAACCGGAGTCGATACAGAGAACGACTCATGAAGCTGTTCGGGTTCTATCCCAAAACTTGAAGCAATAAACGGGGTAACATAATACAAGGAGGATCCCGGATCAATAAGAGCATAACAATCAAGTTCTTGAACATTCAGAATACATGTAACAACATCTGGAAAAGCCTCCGCGTTCTGGAGACCACTCAAAGCATAGAATCGGCTGGGTCCACCTCTACCACGAGCCCACCCCTAAATGCACCACGTCCTGCTGGAGCTGGAGGACGCACTGAAGATGTGGCGGCTGAAGAACCGGATGACTGGGCAAATCCCCTACCCATGCCCTGGCTCGGCGCACGGTAATCCCGCTGAAGAAGACCCTTCACCCCACACCTGTAGCATATCGGGCGATCCAAATAACAAGCATCAGTATGGAACCCTCCGCACTTAGGGCACGGAGCCCTCCCCTACTGCTGGAACCTTCCTCCGAGACGACCTGACTGATGGGGTCTCCTGCTATCGGATCCTAGTCTCCAATGACTATTCGGCTGATAACGATGCACCGATGGCGGTGCACTGGCTGAGGACTGTGCATAAGACTGGGATGGCCCTGATGGCCCCCTATTCTGAGTTGGTCTCCCCCCTGCAACTGCGCTCCCTGAGTGACCCACTGACCGGTCTCTGCTGCTACTCTCCCTGTCTGGCCGTATCTTCAACTTTCTAGCCTCCGTGGCCTGGGTGAACCCCACGATCTTTCCATAATTCATATCCGAGTGTAAAGCCATTGTAGCAGCCTCATTCACAACCAAAGGACTGAGACCCTTAACAAATCGTCGAACTTGAGCGTCCATGGTCGACACTAACTGAGGAGCATACTTGGACAACCTTACGAAATCCATGTGGTACTCCCAAACACTCATACTGCCCTGCGTGAGGACCTCAAACTCAGTAGCACGGGCTGCCACAGTCTCGGCAGGCAAAAAGTGATCCATGAACGCATCCACGAACTCGTCCCATCTAGCCGGAGGACTTCCCTCCCCACGAGAACCCTCCCACATCTCGAACCAGGAATATGCTGCTCCCCTCAGCCTGTACGAAGCTAACTCAACCCCCTCTGTCTCTGTAGCCTTCATCACCCGAAGGGTCTTGTACATCTCATCAAGAAAATCCTGTGGATCGGCCTCTGGATCCGTACCTGAGAACTCTGGAGGGGCCAACCGCAGAAACTGGTTGACTCTGGAGCCGGCAGAATCTCCCTGTCCGCTGGAGGACTCAGGGGTAGCATGAGATTTTTGGGCTTGAGCGGCCACCAACTGAGTCAACATATGAATAGCTCCTCTGAGGTCCCCCTCGGACGTACCGGGACCGGAAGCTGGAACTGTAGAGGGATCAGGAATATCAGCGGGAAGGGTCAGGAAGATTCAAGGTCGGGGAGTCACTCTCACCCGCACTATCAAGTACATGATTCACATCCACACTTGGGGTGGCATTGGCCTCAAGGCCGAGTCGAGCTCTCTTCTTTGGTGCCATTACTGAAAATTTCGGAATAAAGCACGAATTAGGCAAGGATATTTTCACTTTCCGGTTCACCGCACGATATGGAATAACAATAAAAGGGTAATTTCCTAAATGTCCATGTAGCCCCCTAATTATAGATGTGGTCGATAACACACCGATAAGAAGGGCTCTACTAGACACGACTCCGAGACATCCTAGGACTCTTTTAAAAATCTTAGTCTTTTATACCAAGTTTGTCACGCCCCAAAACTGAGGGACACGACCGGCGCTCGACCGGGTAGCCCCAGTCAAGCGGACCTGGATTCCCTTTTCCATCCCACGTATTACCCTGTGATTCCAATGTACATTATTCAATTATAATTTAAACACATTCTTAATACCTGGAATTAAATTCTAGATTTCTGTCATTACCCGCATGTGGTACAATACTTACAAAATATACATAACATACAAGTTTACTTTACGTGGTCTACAAGTTATACTGCCCAAAATACATATGTACATAACCCACATTTCCTGTCTACGGAGCCTCTAAAAGTACAAAGGAGTTATATAATACTTGACAATAACAAGGCTCCGGCTATACCTTACACAAATACCAAAATGAAAATCCAGAAGAAGAGGTGGCATGAACCACACAAGGCCCCGAGAGGAAAGGGGCTCATCAAAACAGCTGATGGGACGTAGAGGAGGCACTACTGTTGGTGGGCTAGAGTACTTGCTATAGAACCACCNATTACTCTTAGTAAACACAACAATGCACAGGCAAGAGACAGACAGAGAGTCACCCAATCACTACACAAAGATATAGAAAGAAACACAATGGAAGTTCCACAATTCACACTTCATCACAATCACAATCACAATTCCACCCTTATCCCTTCTCAACATTCCACCCTTATTTCTTCTGTTGCGGCGCGCAACCCTATCCCACCTGACAATCACAATGATTTCTTATGTTTCTGTTGCGGTGTGCAACCCGATCCCACCGGACAATCACATCTCACCCTTGTCACTTCTCACATATCACCCTTATCCCTCCTGTTGCGGCGCGCAACCCAATCCCAGACAATCATATCTCATATCAACAATGACAGTTCACAATTCAATCACAGAAAATTTCAGCAATAGGAATATAGCTTCTTTACAACCCACAATACGTAAAAAAAAAATCGTGCCACAATAAACCTTACCAAACAGTGAATCATATACGATATTGCCACAGCCGTTTAGTTCAATTACATCACACCACAACTCCTTTTCGTTACTTGTTACACAGCCTTTAGCATATACATTCATACTCTTGGATTCATTAACCTACTAGCATCATTTCACATAGCATGGTAGTGTGGTGATCAACTAAAGACAGACAAGGAATACACTTCACGCTTCAACACAATTTGAACAACCATTTGCACATATTCACACCAATACACGTACCGTATGCTCGGACACCACAAAGCGATTTTACAAAGATTAAAGTTAGCCATACATACCTGGAGTCGAGTTTCCCTTTTTAATTTCTATCACAATTCACCGGATCGTCGGGCACCGTCAATCTATTCCACAATGTGACCTATTTCACTTAGGATTAGGAACCTCGAATTCAATTAAGTATTTCATCAAACACTATGAGATCCCTTAGGTTACTAACCCCCTTTTTATGCATAATTACCCAAGTTCGTTTCCCCGCATTACTAGGTTACGGAGTTACATTCACACGCATGCAAGGTTTCATCTTTCATTTTTCAAAACTAATCCATGAGTGCTTTATTCCCATCCAAAATCTGAGAAATTGGGAGAATTAGAGTGAAGGCTTACCTTTTAGCGAAGAAGATGACTGATTACTCGATAATATCCGGGCTTGAGTGATTTTGGAAAATCAATTTGAGTGATGTTGGAACCTTCTCTCTCAAGAACTCTCTTTTTCTTCTCTCTATCTTGTTTAGAATCCAGTTAAAATGAAAGGGGGTAGGGGTTAAATGAAGCTGGGGTCGGGTATAAAATTTTGGAAAATTAAAAGCCCGTGTCAAATAATGTGACAGCTATGCGGTCCGTAGAACCGAAATGCGGTCGCAGATTGGACCGCATAGTTGTCCTTCAGTTGGGCAGTGATTCTTTAACTCCCGGGGTACTTTTTGTTCAAATTAGGTCCGTTTTAGAAATTTTCACAGTAAAAATAACTCGGGGACTCGTTCGGGCATTATTTTAAGCAAGAAATTTTACGGGTCTTTACAGTGTCTATACTAAAGTTAAGTCTAAAAAGAACTATTATCTAGCTAACTACAATATTTTTGTGGATTTTTGTCAAATGATTAAAGGCACTAGGGTTCAACTTACTCCTAGGCGAGTGACTAATGGGGTCTAAAATCCAGGATGAGCTTGTGAATCATGGGCAAATGACATAACCTCATACTAAATTACTAACCCAATACCTCTCGGTAATTTGGGTGACTTTGCCCGAGTTGGCTTTCTCAAGCCCAATTGGGTGTTTCAACAAATCAAATGAAATGGCTCAAGTCGGGTATCACTATCTCTAGTTTTCACCCTTGTATTGAGGCTATCAATCTCTTGAGTTCACCCCAATACCTTGTTAGCCTATTTACCTAGACTTGGGTCACCTTTCTCGAAAAACCATAGTAAAAAAGGCATGAATTGGTGTTTGCAACAAACAATCCAATGCATTACGCATGAAATAGACTAAATAAACACCCAATCGCAAATTCATCCTAAAATAGAATACCCATTAGTTACCCACACTAGGGTTGGGTCACAACCCTAGCTTGGGGGTCTAGCTACTCATTTTCATAGAAGAAACTAAGATAGATGATGAAATTAAACCCACAAATGTTGATTACAAGAAGAAAATCTAAGAAGTATGGTAGAATCTAAGCTAAAATTACTCACAACGGAATAAAATCACTATTCACAAGGTCACTCTATCGTCTGATACCCTAAAAATAAGAAAAAGATGTATTTATACAAGACTGAAAATACTGGAAAAAATTACCCCTACGGAGATTTCGCTCCCAGCGAAACTATAAGACTCCAGCGTATTAGCTTTCGCTGCAGCAGAATAATAATCGTTGCAGCGTTTCTAGACCTGGGCACTCTCTAAATCTACATTCCGCTCCCAACGGAATTTTAGAGCGTCGCAGCGGTTCCTGAAAGCGCGGCAGCCAAATAATACCGCTGACCGCGCTATTGTGAATATCCCAGGTTGGCAAGTCTCTGATCTTGGGAATCCGCTCCCAACGGATATTTGAACGCTGCAGCGGCGAGGAGAGCGCTGCAACAGAATTTTGGCGTGGACAACAGCTCAACTGGGTCCCAAAGATACACTCTCTAAAGTTTTGACCTGGGCAACGGATGGAATTCCGCAGCAGCGAAGTGCCAACCGCTGCAGCGGTATATTGGCGTTCTCAGCGTTTCTACTGGGTTCTGAGGCAGTGCAAGTTCTCCTCTTTGAGTTAGTTTTAGTCAATATCTTCAATTCAAATCAAATCCTGCAATTTAAACAACTTGCATCAAATTTCGGGAGTATCTTAATGTAATTTTACCTCAAAACCTAAGAAAACGAGCGTAAATAATAGGTACAAATCCCTAGTTATCAGTACGCATTGGAATTGATCCCAGATATGGGGATTTCTGGTGCTAGGCCCTTTGGGGCTCCTATGGAATCCAATCAAAAGCTGACAACTTCTGAGTTTGATCAACTTGTTGGTCCTGCTCCCACCACTGATCCTATTTTGCCTGAACGGGGTACCTTCTAGAGGTTGATTAGGAGGTTATTGTACTTAATTATCACCCGCCATGACATTGATTTCACAGTTCAGTGCCTCAGCCAATTTACGCATGCGCCTAATGTCACACCTCCTTTTTCACCGGTAAGGGTAATTAGGGAGTTTTTCCACTTTAAGTGACATTATTCGATTTTTGAGATTTATTTTTATTCAGAGTCGCCACCCAGATTTTTTACGGTGTTCCGAGACACCATTTGTTTATTAGAAATCCCAAAACCGAGGAATTTTGACTCTGTTTCAATTGTATGCGAACCAGAAATCCGGGTAAGAAATTTTGTTAACCCGGGAGAAGGTGTTAGGCATTCTCGAGTTCTGTGGTTCTAGCACGGTCGCTTAATGATTAAACTTTGACTAAATTGTTTATTACAGCTTTTTATACCTAAGTGCATTTACATCTTTACCGCTTTTATTATTTAATTATATTTAAAGAATTATCTTAAGACGGGTTATGTATGTGTATACCCGTTTGAATTGGACGTGTCAAAAATCACGTCACGCGGACGTGTACGTAATTCACGACACTTGATTCATTTAAGGAAATAGTCAAAGTCGCGCGAGCGCGTACTTTAGATTTATTTTTAAAAAAGAAAGAAAAAAAATGAGATCACATCACGCGAACATGTACGCAATCACGATAGTAGTTTAAAATCCGCTCCTAAAAGCATTTCTACGAGATACAATGTTCATGTTATTTTTCTAAGTTTTGGATTACGGCGAGACTTCAGAGTTATAGAAATTATTGGAGGACATGGTATAGTTTAGCTACTTTTGTCGTTATCTGTTCTATGTGTGATTCACAATTGCTTAGAGTTTTACTTTCCTTACCAACCTAAAGAAAGATAATTTCCTAAATTGTACGTGTGTGTATCATAAATCTTTCGAATGATCAAACAAAATTCAATTTAGTCCAGGTAATTCCAAAATTATGCAGACTTCATAACGAAGGACATAATTCACCAAATTAGATTGCAATATAACCTTATTAAAGCGCGATGTGCAATTAAAGTACATTATTCTCGCAGCGGCAATACAAAATGTCGAAATAATAGAGTAGCGATTTTACGAGGTAACAAACTTTTCCGAAATACACTCGTCGACAAACGAAAGAAAGTTGATGAAAGCTCAAATAAATCCCCTATCTTAAAATGGCCCTTCCACTGTTTATATTCATCATAAATTACAATAAACAAGATAGAAAAAGGAAGGGATGCACCTGGGAAAGAGTGAATCTGATCTCTTCAATAGCAATGAAGAAAAATCGGCGACTACACATATTAGACTCCACAATTCGACCAAGAAAAGCAATAGATTCAGACTCAGAACTGCGGATAAACCTCGACCAGCAACCTCAATTCATCAGCATTTTAAAACAAATACATGTTTCAAACAAAAATCGAAGTCCCGAGAAGAAGGGGGGATTCAAGTTTTTGGTTATTTTTATGATTTTTGAAGTGTAATACCCATTGTTGTGCTTGTTCCACCCCCTGCTTTTTCGCAACTGTTTCTTCCCCAAATTTTTCTCACTTTGTCGTTTCCCCATTTTGTTCTTGGACTCTTTGCCATTTTTTTAGCTTCTGAGTCTTAGCCCCTTTTGTGTGTTGAAAGTTGTGTATAGGATGGTGAGGAGAGAAGGAGATGGATCGGAGAAGAAGAAAGGGAAAAATGTCTTCGTTTCTTTTGTTGCCGACTAAAGATGCGCCGTTTTTTATATCTATTAGAAGGGAGGAAGGTCCTCTTTGTCTGATCTTTTAGGTCTAAAATTAGGTGTATTTAATGAGGTTAGGGGTTGTTTGGTAGGAAATGGGTGTTTGGCTAGTGGGCTAGGACGGTATGGGCTTGGGTAATTTGGGCCCTGAAATTGGGCAAATTTGATATGAGAGGCAAATTTTATCTTTCAAAAATAGCCACTTTACTTACTAATTGAATTTGTTTTTACCAAAACGACCTAATTAACATTTTAACTAATTAAGTAAACTAATTGATTAAAGCTAATTATATTTTCTGTGATTTTCATGCATTAATCTAACAATTAAAGAGTAATTAACTCCTAAAAACAAATTAAACCTAAGATGCATGAAATGAAAATGTGACACTTTTTTACGATTTTTCTGTAATTTTGAAGTATTAAACATGCATGACAGGAAACTAAAGAAAGAAAAGTTCCTAGAATTCATTAAAAATTATTTTTTGATTATTGTTTAGGAGTAATTTCCATGCGGGGCAAAAATTGGGTGTTCACAGCTGCCCCTCTTTTCTCGAGAACTTAAAGATTTTTCGGGCGAAGATAAAGTGAGAAACCATGAGCAGTTTTTGCCCGTTTGGTACTCCATTTGGAAGTATTTTGAAAAAGGTTTGACCGAACCTTGCTTCGGAGGTTGCCTACATATCCTTGGCTATAAAGAAATCAGGTAAGTGTAGTTCTGGATGTTTTGGAGTGATAGAGTGATGAGTTCGAGAGTCGAGCGAGGTTCCGTTCCGTCGAGGTTCCGGTCCGCGATCCATTTATTACATCAAAATTAAAAATGAAAATACTAAGCCTATCAACTACGAGTTACAAGATTCTTATCTATGAGTCTTGTGAAGCTTGATCTTGATTTTTGAATGGTCTTCATGCACACTTCAGATTTGAACCTTGATGATAAAGGCAGGATATACAGAACGGATGACTTCAATCTCGTCCTGAATAGTCCGTGTCTTTCCCGTTTCTGCACTTTGGGGTTCAACTCTATTTCTTCTTTTCTTTTATTCTGGATCAAAACTTTTTCTTATGGTCTTTTTCAATCCATTGTAACCTGTGCAAAATCAAAACAAACGAATGAAATTTTCTGCCCCAGTTTTCACTAGGAAAATTTCGTGAGT
>ML287883.1:0-14165 GCA_005239495.1 Nicotiana undulata
TCTTAAAGTTTCGTTATTTTTACTAAGCAATGCTTACGGGATTCTGTTGGGAATTGGTTGAAAAAGACGAATTAACATTTTATTTCGTGTTAAATGATTATAAGTTGCTAGTGCAAGACATACGTTGGCTGGCCTAGCGGGTTCAACGTTAGGCGCAGTCACGGCCTAAAAGGTGAGAATTTGGGTCGTGATAATTAGTGCTGGCCTTTCCACACTGAACTTACTCATATGGTTATGAAAATCTGGGTGTGAGCACTGCCCGGGATCCCTTGAGGTCCTTAGGGAACTCTGACACACTTAGATTATGTGAAAGGCAGTGAAACACTAATGACATTGAGAACTTCTAGAGATCTTGGGCCTATTGGTAGGCTCCCTATAACATAGCTTCTTATTTTCTTTATTTCATTTATGTAATTTATGCAAATGGTCTGTAATAATTATTTGTAAACAACTATTGGGGATGGATAGTGAAAAGGGAAAGGGGTAACTATGCATGTTATAGATACTAAAGGGTAGTAATCATGCTATTAGGTTTATATTCCCTGTTTGCGCAATAGAAAATCATGTTTAGGACCAATATGCATTAGAAATCATGCTTCCTAGGTTCTTGTCTACTGTTTCAACATATCATTCGATATTACTATCATATCATTTAGAAAATCTTGTGTTAGAAAAATGTGCTAATAACTAGTATCTTCTACAATCATGCTTACTGTTGCCATGCACACTTAGAGATCCTGTTCTAGGATAAACAACACTAATAAACCTGTCATCTTGGCATATTCTGAAAATCATGTTTAATGATGTAATATTTTTGCATATAGAAATCCTGCTTAGGATTCTGCATATACGTTATTCTGCATCTCTATTTGTGCATTAGATACCATGTTTTAGGATTTCATTTATATTCTCTTAAGCACACCTAGTCTAACTATTAATTCATAAAAAGGAATAAACGACTTCACTCAGTTTGTCCAAACAACTGGTAATAATTATGTGTTTTGAACACCTAAAACAGCATGTTTAGGTAACATAATTTCAAACAGTTTTCTCTAATGATTCTGGTAATTGGTATACACTGCTTCATACTTAGGCAAGCCTTAGGTGATCAAACTGTTAAAAACTGGAAATCTGCCTCTTTGTGTATGTTGTCTAACACCCAACAAGTTTTTAAATTAGTAGGCAAACTAATTAGGGCCCGTTTCTGATTCATAAAACAAGTCTACATATCTGCTCATGTTCTGAATTCACCTAGACACCATGTCTTAGGATTTTAAATATTGCCCTTAGTTGTGGTTGAATCGTGTTTTTTATGTGCATTATCTGCGGAGGTAAATTTGAGCCTCTTACATGCTCTTATGTGTTCCCATTTATTGCAGTCCTATGTGTTCTTCATTTGTCGCCTTAGCATTTTTCCTTTAAACCTGAGGGTCTTCCTAGAACTTCCCTTATAGGTAGAGGTCTTAATTTCCTCCAGGACCATTAAGAAGGGACGGGTAACAACATGCAATAGAGGTCGATGACCAACACTCGCTTTACTAACCTTTAAGGGGTGGGAAGGGTAGATATGGATATGATGACCGGTGCGCTAATACCACGTGTAGCCCATCTTTGAGAAGTGATTATCGGGTATTGTACTGATGTGATCCATATGAAAAATAACCTAGGACATCCCCTACCTTTTGTATACATGTTTTGTAACTCTTTCAAAACCTTACTTAGATGTTAAAATACTTTTCAAACTTTAGTAACATATGTGTGCTTAGACTGCAAATCTTTCAAAACCCGTTACTTGTTTTAAACATTAATTGCCTATTTGCTACTTGCTTAAATTCACAAAGTTGTTTGGCCAGGAACCACAGTTGTGGACTCTAAGGGGTGCCTAACACCTTCCCCTTAGAGTAATTTCAAGACCTTACCCTGTCTCTGGTTGTCTAATCTTGTTTGTAAATGACCCAAATAGGTGCCCTAACGCACCTTAAAATCGTTAGGTGGCGACTCTTCGAATCCTTGCATACCCCTTTCCCAAAAGGAAACGAGTTGTCCCAATAATGTCAAGAACCCTGACTGATCCGAAAGGAGTTGGAAAAATGGGGCGCGACAGCATGACGACTCTGTTGGGGATTTTAGGCTTTTACCATTTTAAACTACTTTGTGAATTCGCACCTCTTCCCATTCCCCGTATGTGCAATTAATTATTTATTTATTTCAAATATTTAATTTTCTTCAAAGGCAAAACTGATATGTTTCCCTGTTTTTCTTTTTGTAATCGTTTTTTAAATTATAACTATTGTATTTACTGATTTCACAATGTGCCTTTACTGCTTATTTATTGCATAAAGCATGCTCAATATTATACTCCACTCGTGCTAAACAAATCCTATAGCAATTCTTGATAAGTGGTTGCGCCCTTCCTCTTTTATCACCCCTAAATTTGGAAAGGCTTATTTGCGGTAAAACTAGTCGATCAGCGGTGCAGTCGACGGTTTTGTGCCTTCCCCCCTTAAGTTGTCCGCTCAAAGGTACCAGTATAAAACCCCATAGAAACCTTACTCTGTTATACTACTGCATGCATCATGGTCAAACCTAGCTAGGCTAATCTGTTGTCTGCACAATAGCCTTTAAGACAGCCTTGCCAAAAGTCCACCGAGTTCTCATAAATCCCAATGGAAATCATCACGTTCTGTGCATCTATTTGGAACTGAATGCTTATATGCTAATCATAAATGTTAAATAGTCGAGTCTGGTGGGGGTAAGGGCCTAATCATGTTTACCTTGCAGAAATATGAGGCACGAGGTCCCCAGATTCGGCATGGTTAGCAACATTCTCCCAAAGCTTCTGAACTGGCGGGAGGACCTTCATTCTAGTGATAATACACTTGTCAAGAAATTCTTGGGTAACCTACCGTCTCTCTTAGACATTCAACCCAACAACATATTTATAGAGGTTGCCACTCTATTCTGGGATAGTGAAAGAGCCGTCTTTCGCTTTGGGGACATTGAAATGACACCATTGCTAGAGGAAATAGGAGGACTGGCAGGATTAGTTTGGGAAACTCCTGGGTTGTTAATACCTGAAAACCGCACACGCAAAGGTTTCTTGAAAATGATGGATTTAAAGAAGAACGCAGAGTTAGAGTGTCTGAAGGAGTCGTACATCCCTTTTGAGTATTTGTATGAAAGGTACGGTCACAGCAAGTCATACCGTACCTACCATGACAAATTCGCCATAACATCGTTGGGGCACATTCACCGTAGGGTATTCGTCTTCATTGTTTTCTTCCTGGGTTTGATCGTGTCTCCAACAAAGAAAGAAAGGATCCACACTAGGCTAGCCATGGTAACCAAGACATTGATGGAGGGGATTGGTGGGCAGACTATCAGCATCATTCCTACGATCATCTCAGACATCTATCGAGCCTTAGAACAATGTCAAAGAGGAGCTAAGCACTTTGAAGGCTGCAACCTATTACTACAACTCTGGTTCTTAGAACACCTCCAAAAGGGCCAGTACCGACAAGAATTTCAGCGAAGGGAATGGAACGACCACATCGCCTTCCACCAGCCAAAGCGAATGACATATATTCCTGACAGGTTTGCTCAGCCCGAGACTGCCAAAGAATGGGTAGAGTTCTTCGATAATCTGACTGAGGAGCAGATACAGTGGATGTCCGAGTGCTTTCCAACAGATGAATTCATTGTCAGGTCTAGGGATTCACCGTTCCTGGTACTAATTGGTTTGAGAGGAACATATCCTTACGTGCCTCTCCGGGTCATGAGACAAGCAAGAAGAAAGCAAATTATACCAAGGGTCGACAAGATAAGCCATTTTCGAGCCGACTTTCAGGATGATGATACTCCTCGCAAGTGCCAAGCCCAACACATGTGGCACTGTAAGATCATAATGGAAAAGGACACGATCGAACCAGAAAGATACCACGTAGGCTATACACCTTTCTACTCAGGGTGGTTAGAAGACAACTGAGATGGTCTACGCAGGCCAGGGTTCATCCGAGGCCACAGGATCATAGATGAAAAGGCCGAGGCTCAGGTCAAGTATAATCAACTGCGCAAGAGGATCCGTGAATGCGAGAATGAGCACCGTGAAATACACGAAACCAACAAGAGGCTGATTGAAGAATGGAAAGACATGGCCGCATGTTCCAACAAGAAGCTGGAATACTTGGAGCGAGGCATAGTAGAGCTAGAAGGTAAGATCATCAAGAGGGTTGAAGACTGTCAAAAGGCTGAGGGGAATGAAGGTGGACATCTGGAAAGAGCATATCTACTGCTAGGACTTCGCGAGCTGGGAAACTTGTTCGATGGACTCAAGGATGCCGAATCTGGGGAAGGTCCTTCTAGGACCAAGTAGGATAGGATTTCTTTTTCGCTTTATCAATGTAATAAGGCCAACGACCATTAGTGATTTTATTTATTGCTTATTATTTTAGTGTCATTTTGGATTCGTCTATTTTACATTAATGAAATGAGGCATTTTAGCATTTAAGTTCTCCAAAGTAATTTGTACCTAGGACTACATCAGGCACAACGAGGTTCCCAAATTAGGACACGTTTTATACTCTCGCACTATGTGTTTAAATACTGCAATGCTTTGTCATTATCCTCACTGACTTGGCTACTTTTTGTTTTTGTTTTTTTTTCTTTCCTTTTTGTTATTCCCCTCCCCAAAGGTTGGTTCGTGCACACCGGCATCATCATCCTACTACACAAGATCCAAGGGCCCTCCACCCTCTCTTCCTCCTAGTCCTCCCAAAGGAAGAAGCAAAGGTAAAGGGAAAATGAAAGATGCAAGCAACATCAAGAAAGAAAATACAGTTGAACGGGTAGAGGCCGCTGACGACCAGTGTATTCAAGTTCAGAACGAGGCTATGTCACAGCTAGAACAAAGGTTGGTGAAGCTCCAAGGAGAGCATGAGCAGGTCCGGAATTTGGAAAACTTATCATTCACACTCAGTGTTCCAGATGTCAACTATCCCAACACCCAAAATACCATGCCTCCTCAGAACATCCCGAACAAGAAAAATCATCCCACGGCTCGTCACCACACCACTCCACCAAAGAATCAAACTCTTCCAATACAATGTAATGCCTGCCACACTCCAAGAAATACTCCACTACTCATCCCCGAGCCACAAAATTCCACAAATGACCACCTCTACACCCAGGCGCCAGGCCATCTCAACAACCCCATCTACGTGGAGACTATGCCGCACTCCACCCAACCCATATCATACACACCTAAGTCTAGTGAAAAGGACTTGCTTATCAGGAATTTGGCCTAAGAACTTAAGAAGCTGACCAGCCTAGTTCAAGTCATTGAGGGAAGCAAAGGTGTCGACGGGGCTGAACTACGAAGACCTCTGCATACAGCCCGATGTCGAACTGCTCGAGGGGTACAAACCTCCTAAGTTCAAAATGTTCGATGGTACAGGTGATCCGAGGGTCCATCTGAGAACCTACTGTGATAAGCTGGTTGGAGTAGGGAAAGATGAAAAGATTCACATGAAGCTATTCATGAGGAGCTTAACAGGAGACGCTCTGTCGAGGTACATCAGCCAAGACCCCAGGAAATGGTTAAATTGGGTGAGCATGGCGTCCGACTTCATGGACCGGTTCAGGTTTAATACTACATTCAAAATCTGAAGAAGAAGCCTACGGAAACTTTTCGCGAGTATGTTACTCGCTGGAGATCTGAAGCTGCTAAGGTCAGGCCCGCTTTAGATGAAGAACAAATGAATAGATTCTTTGTCCGAGCCCAGGATCCACAATATTACGAGCGGTTGATGGTAATTGAAACCATAAATTCTCTAATGTTATCAAATTGGGTGAGAGAATTGAGGAAGGGATCAAAACAAGGCTCTACAGTCCCGTGGTGTGTCCAAGAAGAGAGATGTGGGAGCCGTGATGGTTGCACAGAGAATCAAATCTCCACTAAAATATCAAACCTACCAAACACCGCCACTGACATATCAGCCAACACCTCCACAAATTTACCAAGCACCACCACCAACATATCAGTCATCCCCACTACCTACCTATCAACCTACTTCACCCAGATATTCCCAGCTCGCTCCTGTTTACCATACCTATAGATCTCAACCACCCCACTATCAATCACCCCCTACACGCCAAAATTTCCCTCGACCTTGACCCAACTTTGATCGCATATCTCCTAAACACTATACTGCCATTTCTGAACCTATCGACCAGCTGTACGAAAAATTGAAGGCTGCTAGTTATGTCACCCCTGTCCCTGCCGTAACCCCTAAGAACCCTTCCCAGTGGGTTAATCTAAATAAGTCATGTGCATACCACTCCAGCATGAAGGGACACACAATCGATGAGTGTCGCTCCTTGAAGGATAAGATACAGTCCTTGATTGACAACAAGATCATTGTAGCAAAGGAATCCACCCCCAACGTCCGCAACAATCCAATCCTAGACCATAAGGGTGGAGGTGTCAATATGATTGAGGTAGAAGAAGATTGTGACCCAAAGGGGTCTATTGGGCTGATCATAGAAGGTGATGACCCAAAGAAGCCAACAGTCACTCTCAATCCAATCATAGTCCAGATTCAGCCATCTGGAGATGCTGAGGTAGCTATGTCAGTACCTTTTGAATTTGAAGCAGCACCACCCGTAAAGGCACCTGCGACAATTGAGATCGAAGTTATGCCACCGACAAAAGAACATGCACCATTTGAGGTTGCAGTCATGCCGCCTGCTAAGGCACATGTTCCGTTTGAAGTAAAGATAGCTACACCAATCACAGTGGTGGTGTCAACCACGCCACCTTTCCGCAACAATGCCATACCATGGTATTATGTAGCCGAAGCAAGAAGAAAAGGCAAAGTCCAGATCGAAGAAGCTACTGATGCACAAGGAATAAAAAGGACCGGCAGGGTCTACACACCAGAACATTTGGCGGAATCAAGAAAACAGGCTTCCAACAGGCCACCCGCCATCGAGATAGGCCCAGATGACCTTTGGAGGAAGGTGCAGGCAAAAGAGTACTCCGGCATCGACCAGTTAAACAAAACCCCAGCTCAGATATCTATTCTTTCATTGTTGTAAAACTTAGAGGCACACAGAAATGCTTTGATGAAATTTCTGAATGAAGCGTATGTGCCAAACAATATCACCAGCGGGGAAATGGCCAATATGGTAGGCCAAGTTCTGGATAGCCATAAGATCACTTTTCACGAGGACGAGCTGCCGCCTGAAGGGGTGGGTCATAATAAGGTACTGCACATCACCGTGCAGTGTGAGGACTACTTCATCACTAGAATTTTGATCGACGGGGGATACAGTCTCAATATCTATCAATTGACAACGCTCAAGAAATTGGGCAAAGGGTTGTACGAGATAAGAGAAGGGTCGATGAATGTGAAGGATTTCGACAGTTTGAAGAGGTCCACCATCGGCGAAATAAACCTTTGCTTGCAAATGGGACCCTGGGGCTGTGGCGTCAACATTGCATCAGGCAGTGAAGTTTTAATGGAACCACCAAGAAGTGATCATCCATGGGGACAGAATCAATCCTATTTATAGTCGCCAAACCATCCCGGTAGCTGAAGGTAGTAGGAAGCTGGGTGGAGAAACTTACCACCACATTGAACGGGTCAATGCCATAGACAAAGACAAATGGTAGGACGGTAAAATTGAGAGTATACTGAAATGGAGTGGGTACGAGCCTGGAAAAGGACTCGGCAAGAATCTCCAAGGAATCTCCAAACCTGTAAAGCTCAAAGGCCATGGCACCACCTTCGGTCTGGGATACGAATATACTTGGCAAGAGTACAACGACTGGTCGCCACCATGGTGCGGTCCCTATTACCCATTGGAGCAGCCAATACCACATCTGGAGCAGACTTTTCATCATGTCGATGTTATATTGGGGTCAGAAGAAAAGGAAGCGCTGGCAGCGCTGAAGAACTTATTTCTGGAAAATGACGACATGGATTGCTGCGTCATTATTGAGGAGGAGAGGGGGGAAGGCCCTTCCATCCAGTCCGTGAGCATAGGAGCATCTCTTAAGAACTTGACTATCAGAACAGCCAAGGCCCGACGAGTCCCAGGCATTACAATTACTTGTCTTGATGAACCGATGACTGTGATATGCAACGAGACAACGCAACAAACGGGCATTGATTCAGAAGAAGAAGATGATATACCTGACAAAATTGTCAAAGAAGTCGAGAATTTTGAGAACAGACCTAAGTCCAACCTGGACGAGACTAAGGTCGTCAACCTGGGAGATTCAAAAATTGTCAAAAAAACACGCATCAACATTCACTTGTCACCATCAGAGAAAGAGGAGTATACACAATTCTTGAAAAAGTATGAAGATATATTTGCATGGTCGTACGACAACATGACTGGTCTGAGTACATCCATTGTGGCTCAAAAATTACCAACCAATCCAATGTGCCCGCCGGTAAAGCAAAAGCTCAGAAAGTTCAAGCCTAACATGAATTTGAAATTCAAGGAAGAAGTTACCAAGAAAATCAACACCAAGGTTCTTAGGGTAGTTGAGTACCCGACATGGTTAGCCAACATCGTGATAGTGCCAAAGAAAGATGGGAAGGTCAGAGTCTGTGTCGACTACGGGATCTCAGTCGGGCCAGTCTAAAGGATGATTTCTCGTTGCCAAACATACACATCCTGATCGACAACTGCGCCAAGCATGAACTACAGTCATTCATGGATTGCTTCGCTGGTTACCATCATATTTAGATGGATGAGGAAGATGCTGAGAAAACGGATTTCATTACGCCATGGGGATTTTACTGCTACAAGATGATGTCATTCGGCCTAAAGAATGTTGGGGCCACCTATATGAGAGCTATGACAACTATTTTCCATGATATGATACATAAAGAGATCGAGGTATATGTGGACGATGTCATTATCAAGTCCAAGAAAGCTACCGACCACATAGCAGATTTGAGGAAGTTCTTCAACAGGTTGCAGAAATACAATCTGAAACTAAACCCCGCAAAGTGTGCATTCGGGGTCCTTGCAGGGAAATTGCTCGGATTCATTGTCAGTCGTCGAGGGATAGAATTGGATTCGTCAAAGATCAAAGCCATCCAAGAGTTACCACCGCCAAGGAACAAGAAAGATGTGATGAGTTTCCTGGGACGCCTTAACTACATCAGTCGATTCATAGCACAATCTACAGTTATATGTGAGCCGATCTTCAAGATGCTGAAGAAGGATGTCGCGACCAAATAGACCGATGATTGTCAAAAGGCCTTCGACAGAATTAAGGAATACTTGTCATCACCGCCAGTCTTGGTACCACCAGAGCCAGGTAGACCTTTACTACTCTACCTTGCAGTGTTAGATGGAGCTTTCGGATGCGTTCTCGGGTAGCACGACGAAACATGGAGGAAAGAGCAGGCCATTTATTATTTAAGCAAAAAGTTCACTCCATATGAGGCTCGGTACTCTCTATTAGAACGCACCTGCTATGGTCTAACATGGGTAGCCCAGAAGCTGAGGAACAACTTCTGTGCCTACACAACATATCTCATATCGGGGATGGATCCCTTGAAATACATCTTCCAAAAAGCCATGCCCACTGGCAAGATGGCCAAGTGGAAAATCCTGCTGAGTGAATTCGACATTGTCTATGTGACTCAGAAAGTAGTCAAGGGACAAGCGTTGCAAACCACCTTGCTGAGAACCCTGTAGATGGAGAATACGAAACCCTGAAAAGGTATTTTCCCGATGAAGAAGTATCATTCGTAGGAGAAGACATTGCAGAATCCTATGACGGCTGGAGATTGTTTTTCGATAGAGCGGCAAATTTCAAAGGAGTCGGCATTGGAGTTATACTGATATCGGAAACTGGTCAACATTATCCGGTATCTTCTAAACTCAAATTCCCTTGCACCAACAATATGGCGGAATATGAAGCCTGCATCTTAGGCTCAACATGGCCATTGAAATGAATGTTCAAGAGCTGCTAGTAATTGGTGACTCAAACTTATACACCAAGTACAAGGAGAATGGGATACTAAGATACTGCCGTATCTGCACCATGTGCAGGAATTAAGAAAGAGGTTCACGAAGATAGAATTTCGGCACGTCCCCAGAATCTAGAACGAGTTCGTCGATGCATTGGCCACTCTATCATCCATGATACATCATCCAGATAAAAACTTCATCGACCCTATTCCGGTGAAGATCCATAGCCAGCCGGCTTACTGTCCCCATGTTAAAGAAGAAGTAGATGGAAAACCATGTTTTTATGACATCATAGAATATTTGTTAAAGGGAGAATACCCAGAGCTTGCAAATCATGCTCAGAAACGCACGCTTCAGAGATTGTCCAACAACTTCTTTCACAGCGGAGGAATCTTGTATAGGAGGACTCCTGATTTGGGATTATTGATATGTGTTGATGCAAAGGAAGCCTCCAAATTACTTGAGGAGATACATGCTAGGACTTGTGGCCCACATATGAATAGTTTTGTCTTAGCAAAGTAGATACTCAGGGCCGACTATTTTTGGATGACTATGGAAACGGATTGCATCCAGTATGTGCGGAAATTCTACCGATGTCAGGTACATGCAGATATGATAAAGGTACCTCCAAACGAGCTCAATACAACAAGTTCACCTTGGCCCTTCGCCGCCTGGGGAATGGACATTATTGGACCGATCGAGCCTACCGCCTCTAACGTACACAGGTTCATCTTGGTAGGGATTGATTCACTAAATGGGTTGAAGCAGCATCTTACAAAGCAGTGACAAAGAAGGTCGTGCCAGACTTTGTCCGTGACCGTATTGTTTGTCGGTTCGGAGTTCCATAGTCAATCATCATTGACAATGGCTCCAACCTCAACAGGACCTGATGAAATCTATGTGCGATACTTTCAAGATCAATCACAAGAATTCCACAGCCTACAGACCTCATATTAATGGAGCCGTAGAATCCGCCAATAAGAACATAAAGAAGATATTGAGGAAAATGATAGAAAAGCACAAACAATGGCACACGAAGTTATCATTTGCCTTGCTGGGATATCGCACCACAGTACGCGCATCAACCGGGGCAACCCATACTTGCTAGTTTATGGTATGGAAGTTGTCATTCCGGCCGAAGTGGAGATTCCCTCCCTGAGAATCATACAAGAAGCTGAGCTCAGCGATGCAGAGTGGGTAAATAGCTGTTATGAGCAACTAGACCTCATAGACGGGAAAAGAATGAATGCAGTATGTCATGGTCAACTTTACCAGAATAGAATGACCAGAGCCTTCAATAAAAGAGTCAAGTCGAGACAGTTAACACCAGGGCAGTTGGTGTTAAAGAAGATCTTTCCACATCAAGATGAAGCCAAAGGGAAATTCTCTCCCAACTGGCAAGGTTCGTATATGGTTCACCGAGTATTGACAGGAGGAGCGCTTATACTTGTAGAAATGGACGGAGAACTCTGGCCAAAGCCAATCAATTTAGATGCAGTCAAACGCTATTATGTGTAATCCTTTATGCTTTTATCAATGATGTAAATTGAACTACTCCTTGCCTGATTCCCGTTTAAGAGGGTATATGTAGGCAGCCCTATGGGTTCGGTCATAAGTCAACAAAAATTTCATTTTCCCCGCAATTGGAAACTGGGGCAGAATTTTGAGAAGGACCCTCAAAATTCTGAAGCAAGTTCAGCCGATCGCCGCATGTTCAATAGTCAGAAATGTCAACCCATCAAACTGGGGCAGAATTTTGAGGAGGACCCTCGAAATTCCGTAGCAGGAGAGGTTCAAATGTCTTGAACCGTGTCACGAGCATCGGTTCATCTAGACTATTTTAAAATATATGTTTATACTATATCTTACAAATCATGCATACTTACTCTTGAAAATAGATTTGTTTAGAAAACGTTGCCCCGATAATATGAACGGGATCATCAGATCAAGCATAACGAGTCAGCAGAGCCAGCGGGGATACAAATCAACCTTCCCCGTTTACAGAACTCACGATGTTTCTTTGGATGCAGGCGCAAAGATGGAAAAAGCCCAGAATTTACTGTTCGCCCAAAGGACAAACATTGTTCAAAGATACAATTCTCAATGTTGTCGCACCTGCCGACGTTTGCTATTCTCTCAAACAAAACAATGATCCATAGTCACAATGCTCACAATGATCACAATACCGCAATCTACTATCAACTAAGAAACTCTACTGCCATTTATTTAATCTTTGCATAAGGCTACTTTTCTTCCTTCCACTTGCATAAGGCTACCTTTATGCCTTCCGTTTGCGTGAGACTAAGCTCTGTCTCCATTTGCAAAGGTTAATCGCTACCTCCACTTGCATAAGGTTACCTTTCTGCCTTTCTCTGCATAAGGCTAACTTTCTGCCTTCCACTTGCATAAGGCTACCTTTCTGCCTTTCTCTGCATATGGATAACTTTATGCCTTCCGTTTGCATGAGACTAAGTTGTGTTTCCATCTGCATGAGGTTAAGCTCTACCTCCACTTGCATAAGGATACCTTTCTGCCTTTCTCTGCATAAGGATAACTTTCTGCCTTCCACTTGCATAAGTCTACCTTTCTGCCTTCCGTTTGCATGAGACTAAGATATGTCTCCATCTGCATGAGGTTAAGCTCTACCTCCACTTGCATAAGGCTATCTTTCTGCCTTCCACTTGCATAAGGCTACCTTTCTTCCTTTCTCTGCATAAGTCTACCTTTCAGCCTTCCTACCTGCATGAGTCTAATATCTGCCTCCAATTTACTTTTTCGTCGAGACTAAGCACTACGTACTTTGCTTTTCTTTCGGGCTAAGCTCTGCCCTTCAATTTGCAAGACTAAGCCTTGTCTTGTCCGCATCATATTACTGCATTTCATGGTCTGAAATATCGCCAACCTGTCCAAAGGCGTCATCGTTCAGAGGCACCATTTCATGGCCCGAGAAAATCATGTCATGGCCTGAGGATGTCCCTCAATTTTTCATATCATTATTCAAAGGCGTCATCGTTCGGAGGTACCATCTTCATGGCCCGAGAACATCCTTTCATGGCCTGCGAATCCTTCATCAAACAATTCATGGCCTAGGACATCATGGTCTGAGGACGCCATCCTAAACCGTCCAAAGACAACAATCATAGTCCGGCGGGAACTTGCAACATGTTTAAATTTACGCATAATATACGCTTGTATTGTTTTATTTGCAGGTAACTCGACAAGCGGCAACTACTCTAGCAGGAGCGGTCCACTCCAGTTCTCCTAACCATTCCCATAAACTGTTTACTCATCACGCCCTATATGTTGTGTTCATTCTTGTGATAACTCCCTCGATATACTTCGTCGATGGTTCCGGAACTACATACGGTCTGATTGCTGTAAAATCGGGGATATGTAGGCAACTCATAAGCCAGGGTGCGGCCTAAATCTCTCTAAATCGTTCTGCTCGGTCAAAATTGGCCATCATATCTTTACCTGACAACTCTTTCATCCTTTCCCGGTAAAGAGGGGCAGCTGTTGATACCCAATTTTTCCTCAAACTATTTTCAATTTGCATATATACCTTCAAAAATAAGCTTTCATAGCAATTGGTATTTTTTTTCTATAATTTTTCCATATTTTTATTAATTTATTTTAATTTATCCAGTATTTTATTTCTAATAATTAATTACAAAATTGCATTACAAAGGATTTCAAAAACATTTCTTGACTTAATGTATTATTTGGGTCTTATTAAGACCAAATTATCTCACAATTAGCTAAATTGGCACTCTTTGGCTATAATTGCAATAACTTTGCAATTATAGCCTAATTGTATATTTTATGCTATTTTATCCACTAATCAGTCATTTTATATTTTAAACACGAATTAGTCATTTTTAATTTAATTTACTAAGCATCAATTTCATTTTTTATAATTATTAGCTATTTTTATAAATTGTTTATCTAGTTTAATTAAGTATTTAACAACTAGCCCCTATTTATTTAAATTATAGCCTAAATTTGACCTGACCCCCAACCTAATTTAATTGACCCAACAGACCCCCTCATCCTAGTCTTTACACTACCCGGCCCAATCTAGATCCCATCCTGACTGTTGATCAAAATTGATCAACGGTCAGGATCTAACATTCCTAAACTAAATCTAACGACCTACCCCCCCCCCCCCC